>VYXB01007291.1:547816-562502 GCA_013397135.1 Pachyramphus minor | reverse complement strand
TGCGCTGCAGCCCCGCGGGCCGGGCCGAGAGCCGCGCGGAGCGGGGCTCCATAACCCACGGGAACGGCCCGGGACCGCCCTGCCGCTTCCTCAGCGCGGCCCGGCCGCAGCCGCGGTACCAGCGCCCGGCGGAGCTCCGCCAGCCCCCCCGGCTGCCACCGCCGCCCCCGCGAGCTGCCACGGTGGGCTCACGGGCCCCCAGACTGCGCTAAATGGACATGGCAGAGAACGGCGTAGGCGTTGAGAGGGCAAAACCCCCAGTGAAACATAGCATCTCACCTTCCAACAACATTTTAGTCGCTATGCCTTTTACATGGCCCCAGTATCTGAAATATATCACGGGAAAAATGCTGATGTGACCGTTGGTGCACTAGGAATCTATTTGTGCACAGGGTTATAGGGAACACACCCATCATATGGAGAACAGGTATTGCCAATATTTGCTATTTTCTAAATTAAATGTTGATTTATGACAAATTATTTTTTTACATTTTTGAGCTGTTGTATTGAAAAATCAAACAGAAGCAAAATTACATTGACAAATATGATGGATAGACATAGTCTTTTACCAACTAGAAAACATAATGGCCATGACTCTCTTCCTCTTGGCATCCTTCTGCTATCATCCACATCCTAAACCACCTCAATTTTACATTTCCGTTAAGCATTGCTGATCTTTCAGAACAATAATTTAAAAATTTTCCTCTCTCAAACAAAATCTCACCCTATAGATTAAGCTTTGTCTGAGAAAGAAATCATCTACCCCTCTGTGTACAGTGATCGTTCATGCAGGACATCTCCCACAGCAGGAATGCTATGGCTTAAGCCTGAACAGAAACTAATGTTGGCTTGCCTTAATAGGCCGATCTGGGAAATGCAGAAACCCAGGTGCTGATTAACAAAACATTGAGCCATTCCTGCTGCAGAAGTGATAACCTGTAGGAGGTGGGCAGGGCGCACTGCCAGCATCCGGAACTGTTTCCAGCCAGCTTGGCTTAATCCATTGCTGAACATGAATCAACCGCCAGGTAAGTGTATGTGTAAACATCGGAACTACTGAAGTTTGATTTTGTGAGGACTTGAGACTTAAAATTGACTAGCTTTTAAAATTATTTTTGGTAACAAAATTCCACAAGATGTCCTCAGACGTGTGAAGGAGGAGATCCTGTTCCTGCTTCCAGTCTTCTTCCATTCCAGAAACAGATGGATAACTAAAGACAGCAATATCATATCAACACCATTTCCTAGTGAAATTAAGATTAAAACCTCATATTTTACTCTGATGTGATATAATTTTATTCCTCATATAAATGAAGATTTCAACCTATTTTTCTACTATGCCTGCAGTTTTTAGTGCATCAGAACAGCCGCTAAAACCTAAGAACTCCATGGTGGGATCATAAACCAGTTTCAAGATGACATAAGCTATAAAAATTCCAAGAGAATTTTTTCTTCAATAATTCACCTTCCAAAGAACAACCCTCACTTTTTCTTAGTATAGTATCATTGACTTTGAAGTGCTTTTATACATACTCCTTGCCCTTTCAAGTTGTAACGACACCAGTATTCCATACAGACAAACAGTGGACCTCTGGGGTGACAGAGGATCTCAGTGGCAGTAAAAGCAAGAATGGTTGTCCTCAGACCTGCAGGCATTGGCAAGGACTCTTTCCACTCATGGTTAACAACCAAATACTCTGAACAGCAAGTTCTGTCAGATTTAGCTCCTATGTTTTAAGATATTATTTCTCTCAACTGCCTGAGGTCATGATCATTCTAGGAGAGCAGAGCAATGAAAGTAGGTAGTTTTTTAACATGCCATCATAAGAGTGTGGTAATACCTAGCAGTTGGGTAAAACAGACAGTTGAGAGTGATAATGTCTTGAACTGAACAGATTAACTTTGCCAGAGACCATCTATCAGAGCTCTAAGCCTCAAAACAACCCGCATTTACAGGTTAGGAAGCATCTGGGAGAAGACAAACCAGACTCTCCCAAAAACCTCCGTAATCAGGCCTGTGCAGCTCACAGCCTACCAAACAATTCCTTTGGCCCATTGCTGCGTGGGTGAAAGAAACAAGTTTGACCTGCCTCACTGCTCTCTCCTTGGCCTGCCATCAGCACGTTGTTGAGCACGCAGCAGATCATGACCAGAGGCAATGCCCTCTTTCAACAGCCCAGCAACACGTGCTGGGTTGAGAGCTGCCAACTGTAAAGCTGAGAATGGTGGTGCACTGAGGATTCCTGAGCTGACTGCTCTCCACAAGAGCGTAGAGCAGGGTATCTCTCGGCCTCTTGATAAAGAAAATTTGCAGATCAAAGAGAACTGGCTATGGGAACATGAAGGCATTGTAGTAGCAGGAAGGCCTGTAGACATGGTTAGAATATAGTTACCATAAATCCAGGTTGCCTTAGATTGGTTGTCTGCCCTCTTTTCCAACAAGAAGTGTTCTTCAGGAAGATTTTGAGAGCTGTCTGTATATCTGAGATTCTTGATATAATCTCATATCATGTTACTGCATACATGCAGCAGCCTCACCTTGGAAGTCCCATGTCCAGCAATCTCAGAACAAACACACTAGGCCCTTATTGCATATGCAATAGAGAGTACTCTACCGCTTCTACAGAGCGTTGCATGAACATACCACACAATTACTTCGAGCATTTCCAGCAAGTTCTAAAAGTATGAGGCTCACTGTACTTGCATAATGCAACTGGTGAACTTTTTTCTGCATCAGAAAGAGTAGCCAAAGGGTGGGACAAAAAGTCACCAGAGAAGTACCACAGCCACCTGGCTGCTATACAGTGATCACAGTTTGGCTTTCACAACTAATACACGTCTTCCTCCCTCCCTTGTGATGTCCAGCCACCACTTTCCAGCTGCTGCAAACCAGTCACCACTGCCAAATGACAACTGTCAAGAACTTCCTCAGTAACAACTGCAACTTCTGAAGACAAGTTTTAGCCTCAGCACAGAAGGAAAGTATGAGCAATGGGCTTGCTAAGATGAGTTGCAGAACAGAGATTTAGCAACACAGGCAAAAAAAATAACATTATATTCCATTTCAATTCTCATGGCTGGGAACACAGAGTTAGCTGTTTATCAAGATGTCCTTTCTGGACAAGGTTAGGCACAGGGCAGGTGAAACTCTTCTGCAATTCATGGATCTGTAGCAGCCTGAATCCACTATCTTTGCTCTGCTAACCTGGAGCAAAGATATGCCAAAAGACCATAGAAAAAGTAGGAAGGACAGGGAGGTATCACAGTAGCACTTGAGGGTAGCAGCATAATTCTGTTGGCTTCAGCTGAATCATCTTATTTACGCTATGTAAGAGAAAAATTGGGCTCTCCTTTTCATCTACGCTTTAATTAAAATTAAATGTCTTGGTTATATTGATGATTTTCAGCTTCATGTCAATTAGACCCAGTAAATCCATAAAAGAGGAACAAATTTGGCTCAAATGGACAGGGTTTGCTATCACAGGGTGGTAAAGAGAAGGCAGCCCAACACAAGTAAGTCAAAGTCTGCAGTAATCCACCCTCAGCCAAGTTGTACACACCTGTTCCATACCCTTCTCCTTCTGGAATTACTTCCAGAGCAGCACTTCAGATATGGTAAAAATTTATTGTCAGATGACTGCTCCCACTAAAATCTGCAAGAGGGATGTGACCATGAATAGAAAAATACACAGTAACCTTTCCAAAGTATGCCTGCAATTTCAGAGCCGTGCTTTCCCAGAGCTAAACCTCCTTCTGCCAGGAGTGAAGCCTTTATCGTGGTTGCTGTACTGAAAAGTGAGACATATGTGAGAAAGGAAAATACTGTTAGAGCATTTTAAAATTATTTCAGTTGTGGTTTTAAACTTACACAGGACGTAGCTAACCTTTCTGTCTGAACTTACCCATTGTAGTAAGAACAGTCTTGATTAATGTTTCAAACCTGAGCAGTTTATGAAAGAAATTATATAACATAGTGTTGTAGAAGCAGTGGATTAAATTCAGTGACCTAGAAAATGCTTTCATTTTTTTCTGTCTTTGGAAGTTCCTAGGTCTACCTGTCAGCAGCAGGAGATATTCCCAGAAAATCAATTATACATGTAAGCAAAAATATTGTGAAGATTAAAGAACACATGAAAGAGCAAGTACAATTCTTCTTTTTACAACATTGTGAATCAAGAGTAACTCCACTGAAGCCAATGAGTTATACTGGTGTGAGTGAGAAAAGAACCAGCTCCATTATCTGAAAATTACTCAGGCCACCCGTGGAGTCCAATCACAGGAACTGCAGGCAGCTAATATTGCAGCATTTAATTCAGAAGGCCCAAGATTGAAAAGAGGAGACTGAAAAGAAAGGATCTGAATTTGCTTTAGTCGAAAAAAGCTGAAAAATAGAAGGAAAATGGTGAATGTAAAACCAAAAAAAATTGCATAGAAAAAAAAAAAATCTGTGTGCCTTGTACTTTTTTTTTTTTTTTTTTTAAACACCCTGCAGATACCCAGTTAACAGTTGCTGAGCTGTATGCTTCCCTGGAGAAAAATGTTATCTTCATTTTCCAAACAGCAAACATGTTTTGTGAGTTTTGTGTGTTACACCTACTCAGATCGAGTGCTACCGAATGTGTGTCTTACCTCTCCAGCACAGGTCACCATAACATATCCTATCACATTTTTAGGTAGTAATGTACCTTCACTTTTCCCTGCTTTAGTATACTTCCTCTAAGTATAATTTATACTTCCACCCTCACTTTTTCATCTGAGGTCAGTTTAGCTTTCCTAGCTCCTGTCACCTCCCCACTGGAAATAGCATTTCTGCCAGTAGTACTTACTGTCTATAATAGAACAAAGGCTTGTTTCTGGAAAGCTGTCTGTTCACGAACCTCTTCCTGTCCCTTCTTCAGTTTTCTTCCAGTTTTTCTGTCTTCTCCATTTATCTCTCTCATCACATGCTGTCTCTTTCATCTATTTACACCTCACCTGCAGCATTACCCTCTCTATTGGTATTATCGTCCTGATTATAACCCTCCGGAAGCTACTGAGGACCAGTTAAACAGCACATTGTGGGGTTAATCTGCTGCGTTACAAACCGCTACACTGATGCACCATGTCAGCATTATGACAAAACATCAAACCACATTAAGACAGATGTGCAGAGTATGATCCACAGAACTCACAGGAACACCATCTCTTTTTTTATTTTTCCAGGTCATTCTGTCTTCTCTTTTTCCTGTCTTCCACTTTATAGCTTTTTTCTTATCACCTTCTCCTTTTCTGTCACTCTATTTCTTCCTTCTCTAGCTTCCTTCACTGTCCACCTCACATTCTTCCATGGATTTGCTTTCCTCTGATGTTCCTGCACAAAGGAATATAAAGGAGGCAGTACTGCAGCTTTGTTAAATGTGTCCTTGGCTCTTAGATAAACCAAGCTGTGCCTGGCTGCATCTTTGGGATCTGCAAACTGAGGGTCTAGAAAACATTTCATTCCCAAAGGCTTAAACCAGAGAGCTCTGAGATCAACACAACTTCTTGGTTTCTTAACTTTCGACATGGAGCACACCAGAAACAGCAGGAAGAAGCTTGAAATAATATGATTCTTTTCTTCACGTGCACATATTTCCTTTTGCCTTGTGAGTTGAGGCTCTTGGCAACAAGATCACTCTAGGACTGGGTAGTGACTAGAATTTGATGATGTCAGAACAGCAGAAAATGGAAGAAGATGTACTTTGTAATGGCATACAATTGAAAGGCATGAAATCGGTGCCAAGCAGTGCAAAAACCAAACAAATTATTTCCCAACAATTTAACATGCAAAGGGTCAGAAAGCGATCTGGTTTTTAATGTTCTGACTGATAATTTAAATCAGCATAATTCAAGTAGAGAATAAAACAGTGTATGTTGATACTTGTTATTTTATGTGATAGAATCAGATTTTCAGGTAAGAAGCCAGAGTGCATGCTTGGAATAGGATCACTCATCTGTATGCTAAAGATGGCTTCTAAGCCTTGCTTACCTCAGTCTAAACTTTGGCATATGCCATAGCAGCTGCACAGCATTGAACTGTGCCTCTTTCAGCACACACCACAGCATGGAAAGAATGGTTTATAAGGATATTTTAATGGCAGATATACTAGCCTGAAAAGGTTAAGTACCTTCTTCAAACAATGTAATTTCCTCTGAGTGTTTTGTCAGCTTTTAAGATTTTGGAAAAAAAAATTCTATCGTTGGTGATTTTTGATTCCTCTGTTGACCCGTGAAAGCCTTGAGGAAACAAAGAAGGAAAATTACTTGGCAGCACAAGGAAACAGTAAAACCTGGTGCACTCTCACTTTATATATGTCTAAGTGCTCTTGAAATCCTTCAAAAAAACTAAGGAAACAAGAAATTGTCTTCCACATAGTTCTCAAATACAGTACTCAACAATAAGAAGATCATGCTCTATACAGTCAACTTTCAGACCTAAGATTTAAGACATCAATCCTGGTAAGAAACATACAAAAAAAGAAGAAACTACATTAAATACATCGGTGCTAAAATGCAGAAATAAAGCTTGCCTTTCAAATCAAGTGGGGAATTTTGTTTAGGCTTCTACTTCCAATGACACTATTCAATACCATACATTTTTGCTGACGAGTAACAATCACTCTGATTGACTTACTCAACTATCTACAAATATTAGAAAAATACTGAATATAAAACCAATAATAACTAAAAATAAGTAAAATAAAAAAATAATCCCACTTGTATTTGTGATATATATATATATGATATCCTAATTGTATATGTATGAAAAACGCTAAGGTGGAAGAATTTCACCATAAAAATGCAAATATTTCAAGTGGGTTTGAAAAGTTACCTTATGAATTGCATCAAATATACTATCTAAATAAATTGCAGAAAAAATGCTTTGTGATATACACGAATTAGAATATCTTGGTTGTGGGGGGAGGGGGTTCAGTGTTTCTCATTTTTATTTTGTTGTAAACATACACATTTTTCTGTAATAACTCTACTGGCACCGCTTGAAGAGCCTGCATTTCAGCACCTGTTCATTTGATTTGCTGAATAAGGGACATTAGATATCTGGAGTGCCTCTGGCGATGTCCTCTTTTTCTGTGTGGAAATTATGCCCCAGAGGAAGCAGAATCTCACCCACTGGAAGTGAAAACTTTATGATTCAAGGTATCTTGGGCAGCAGTACCTGCACATATGCAGAGCAAGATGTTCTAGTCTAATGCCATGTTCTGCAATGCACAAGTCAGGTGTGTTCTGAACACACTGTACCCCACACATATGCACTAAGTGTTGGACTGGACTTCTTTGACTCACTGGATGTGCCAGACATATCGTGCAGCATATCCATGGTGGTGAGAATTCAACAAATTTGATGCTCATGTATACAGGCCAAATGGACACCAAACAAGCTCTTCTATGTCAAGTTATCCTAGGGAAAAATACTTGAAGCTAGGTGCTGAAGCAGGTAATGCTCTAAACCTTGTGTAATTATTTTTTCTTTTAAAAAAAATGCATATTCCAATAGATCTCCTTAAAACAGGGACAGTCATTTCATCTGACTTTTGCATAGCATCTGTCCTAAAGAGCTCCTTTATGTTGTAACAAAAAATAAATAATCTGGATAAGAACACTGTACTTCTTTTCCCCATCACCAATGTGGAAGTTAGAGGAATCAAGGCTTCTCATTACCTGATTACTAACTACAAAAATATACCCCAAAAGGAGGAAAAAAAAATATCAAGACTTATACAAGCTCTTGGTTTGACTATTAGCTACTTAAGAATTGCTTGTATTTACAATTGTGCCAGTCCTCAAACACAGAGGTACAATCAAGAAACAACATATTTTTCTTCAAAGTAGTCTAAAAAGAGTATGAAATCACTTGTAAGATCCCTCTTTGGAAATTATTTCTATTATTTATTTGACTTTGGTCAGTGTTAGTAAATTGGAAGCTGCCATAAAAACTCATGTTTCCACATATGTAATATTTTTTAAGTAATATATTAATCATAACTCAGGAAAATAATTAATATCATAACTAAGTAATTGTCTCATTATCACTGTTTAATTCACAGCCACGGGAATCGACCAGCTAACTCTCTTGACACCTTAACAATGCATTAAATTCACAGTAACTAATGCAAATGATTTATAATTTCCTGACATTCATTAAAACTGTAATATAGGCAGGGACATTCTTGTCTTGTACTGTCAAACATAGAGAGAACAGTGTTACACATCACCTGTGGTTGATGAAAAAAATGTCAGGGGTATCTGTTTTTAAATTTTATGTTATCACACAATTAAAGACTGATAAGTACAGTGCAGAAGGCAAGTTATATTGGCCACAGCTGGACTTTTAACTGTGTCAGCTGTTTCTTAACAGGGTTTCCTGTGCTTGACATCTTACATATTTTTAATTAAGAGATGGAAGAAATAGGATGAAACTTCACATTTCAAAATTTTAATATTTTGTGTTGCAAGAATTATACATAAACATATAGAAATTGAAATAAATAAATGAGATACCTTTGGCAGCCCTTGCAAACTCTACAAAGAATTCAATTTATCTCCACTGGCAGCTAGTGGAGTCATTATATTCAATTGACTTTTACAAGACTTGGTCAAATCCCCAAACCTACAGCCATACCTGGCAGCATCCACAAAACAATGGTTAATAAAAGACATATTTTTAAACACAACTGCATACGGAAAAGACAGAAGGAAAATGGGAGGAAAAGAAAATGACAGTGTGGAACAAAACCAGAACACATCTTCCCTTCTCTTTTAATGCGACCAGTATGGCTCCAGCATGTCATTAATTCAATGCTAGACCTTTAGAAACCTAAACAGCTCAGAAAACCATTCTCACTTTCAACTCGGGAACCTGTCCTTACATTGGAGGGTGTGGGTTCTGCTGCATTTTGTATGCTCATAAAGAGAGGATGCAGAGAGCACTGAAGGGCAAGACACCCTTTTCTCAAACCTAAGAATGCTGAGAGCTGAGCACTGAAATCCAGAACATGACCTGTGACTGCAGGAGCAGCCCCACAACTACCTGGTTTTCAGTCTGAGAGGAAGAGCTGTGTACCAAAACAGGCTGATAGATGAGACCAGGCCGATAGATGAGACCAGGCCATCTCCCTGCACAAGCAATGGCAGTTTTCTGACAGCAGCAATCCAGGAAAGGCTAAACAAGTGTCCATTTCTCCTCATCCTCCTTACAAATGCTTACATGGAAAGCTCAGGAAAACCCCAGTCAAGAAGCAGCAGTGAACCTTCAAGTACCCTGCAAATTTTATTTAACATTACAGATCTGAAGATATATTTCCAGGAGATTAATATTAGACTTCAAATCTATTTTTAGGAATGTTTTTAAAAAAGGCCTTATTTTTACAGGCTGAGTGGCCTGAGGCACCCAAAGGACCTCCAGAACACTCAGTACTTTTAAGTAAAACAGCAGTCCCTTTCTCCTGGCCTTTTGAATAGACAGAAGAGCATTATTTTACATTGTGTTACAGGAACTGCTCCCTGAACATGTTACCCAGTAATTACAAGTTGCATTATGTAATTTTGGTTCTGTCTACTACTAAAGTTCTTGCTTCACAAAAGCACTCTCAGAATGCACCCAAATGGTTACCAAACCTTGTGTCATCAAAGCCACACACACCAGCCCTCCAGACATGCTCTCAGATGTAGCAGGTTAAAGAAACATCTGCTAGCACTGTGGCTCATGCCTATTAGAGAAAACATCTTCTCTACAAATTGGTACTTTGATTCTAAATTCACACATGGTATTTAGACCCAAACAAATTTTTAAAAACAACCTCCTCCCCCACTTCCAAAGTCTATGTGCCGCAAACAACCTTGCCAACAAGAGGGAAAAGTTTAAATAGTAGGAGGGAAGGATACTTTATGTATTGAATTATTGTAAACTCACAAACACTTCGCTGTCTGTGACTGAAAATTAAAAAGTAAAAAACAGCAAATGTGAATGGGAAAAAAAATTTAAATTTTTTAGAATTTTTAATATGGAATAAATCTCTGGAGAATATGGTTCCACTTCTTTGGCTATTTAACAAAAGTATTGTTAATTGTTTGCAAGTGCTGTATCTTTGTGTCTAAACAAATGAGACTCCTCTTAAATATGTACAAGAAGTGTTATTATACCAATAAGCACAGCATTAACTGTAATGTTAACATAAATATTACAGCTGTTATTGATTACAAATACAAATCAGGACTTCTAAGATTACATTTCTATAATTCTGATGACTCATAAGAAAGTGAAACTGCATTGGGCCCAAAGTTATTGAAAGTAACTGCTGCTAAAAGGGACAAATTTTGCTAGATTGGCTCTGATAACATCCTAATTCTGCCTTCAAGTGAGATCAGCCAGTAGCTTATATATTTATCAGCTGCCTGCTTCATCATGTCTCCAGCTGATTCCAAATGGTCTAGTCCACTAATTTAATTAAAAATCCCTTTCCTTCCCAAACACAAAACTTTTCACAACACTCATGATATTGTTACTCTTTTAGAGTTTTCCACATGCAGCTTGCACTTCTAATATTAAAGAAGAATCACTAGAAACCCAGTCAGAAGTCTTCAGATTTTGTCTGTGTAACACCACTACTCTTAAATGTTTCTAAAAACACCATGAGCACATAAAAAGAAATAATTGTTTCTTGCAGAAAATCAAGTTTACTTATGTAATGTGTCTGTTTCTGCAAATCACTTCTATGAAAATATCATGCTGAAACAAAGAATAATATTTAGACACACTTAATAAATGACTGAGGTTTCACATGATAAATGGTTCCCCATTACAATTTTTTCCAGTAGCAAAGCCTGACTAAGCAATTCTTGCCCTTTTGCTCACCCAACTTCTACCATTTTGCTGGTTTACTCCTCAGTTGTGCTGATGCAACTGTTTGTGGAGCTGCACTCTAAGCCAAAACAAGACAAAATTACCTCATTTAAGAAAACAACATCACTCTTGTTCTTAGGTCTAATTTTAGAATTCATAATTAGAGGGAAAAAACCCACAAACATCACAATTATTCAAAGTGCCAGTTAAGAACTCATGACTATAAGGTGTATTTCAGTTGTATGGAAAGACTCTTGTTTAATAGTTAAAGTTAGATCATTTGCAAGGGGAATATCAGGGAACTACTGTTGGATGGCCAAAGCTGCTGACATTTCATTCCAGGGGAAAAAAAGTAATAATTTCTATTCCAATTACAACCTTTCCTCTTGGAGACAAAAGAAACTGAAACACAAAAAGTGAAGTTTTCCTCAGGTCCATTTAGTACCCAGCAGTGTAACTTTCAAAGGAGACATGCACCAGATGTACTAGTAAGCTTGCACAGAGAATATTCACATATAAAAGGGGTAGCAGCAGGTTTTTCTTTGGAACATTGTCTCACAAGTGGTATAATACATGTATTTTTTCCTGTTCAAGAGTTTCAGAGTTGAATAACAGTGATCAAGTATTTAGAGTAAGTGTAGTTTATTTCTTCTTCAGTAAAGAAGTTCAAAGCTAACTTCATGCAACAGTAGCACAGGTACCAGTGGCAGTCCCTGTAATTACTGCACTTGCATCACCTTCTGACAAGTGACTTCTCAGACCAAGTGCACTACTTCCTCCCAAACATGCAGGTCACACACTCACTTGCAGTATTATTGATTTGCAGACTGGAGAGCAGGATCCAGCACTAGTCACTGCCTTCCTCACAGAAGTCCTGTACTTCACCTGCTTCACATTACTTAGTTAATGTTGTGCTAAACTTTGGGAGAGTCACTGCTTTTCACATTAACTCTCACAGGGATGTCTGATGCTGAGATGAAGAATTCTCAAGGCACTTCATGGATCAGGATCGATCACCAAGCACTCGGCACAACTGAAGGAGTAGGAGCAACTGCTTGATTCACGACTGTTACAGCTTCAGACTCAAGTCTCCCAGGTCCAAGAACATCATATTAAGTAAGCAGGGAGTTGCCACAATGAAAAAACACATATACACCTATGTCCTACTGAGAAAAGGCATAATTAGCAGTGTTATGCTGCAAATGGGATCTTCATGAGCTCTGCTCAATTTTCACCAAGGAAAAAAAAACCACAAACCTTTATTCCAGCTAGGTTGCAGGTTGTTGGTTCAGTCCTTAGTTATTTTAATCTGTCTTACTGAACTCTGACTCTCCCCTCAAGCCTTGCAATCTTCTGTGTTTACTACTTGAAAGCTAAATCCCTTACTTTAGCAGCATTAATAATGAGTTAGAACACTTCAAGCACTTGTTGTAGGAGTTTATGAGGCAAACTCACTGGTTAGCTTTTTAGACTCCTTGAAAGTCAGGAACTTTGCTTTACATCCAAGGAACTCTCAGATCCTCAATCTTCTACTCCAAGGAACAGGTATTTCCCTGTATGTATCACTCTTATTTTTTCCTCTTTTTTTAAAATAAACTTCCCTAGCAAAAAAACCAAACCAAAACAAACAAGAAATGAAACAACAACAACAACAACAAACCAAATTCCAACATTACTGGTTATTACTGGGTTTAGGTCAGTTTCTCATTGTTTTCACCAAACAGCTTTACAGCAGAATTCTGTATTGGAAGAAGAAGTATGTGCATACAGAAGAAATAACATGAAAAGGAGAAAAGAAGTTGAGGCTTTTTATGTCACTTCTTGCTGCTGAGTTTCCAGGACTGTTTCTTGGAATAAAATCCCTAATAAGAAGCAGTTCTTTAACATTTATGGTAGGGAAAAAATAAGAGCAAAGGAAAGATCTTGAAATATCTTCAAAAATCAACTTAAATAAAACAATTGCTAGCTACACCCACTGTGGCAACCTGGGCTAAATTCTACATCAATTATATTATTTTCACTAAAGAAAGTACAAGATGGGAAAATATCACCAGAGACAAAATTAATACTTAAATTGTCTATAGAACTTACTGGCTTGTTTCAACATAGTAGTTTATGTCCTGAAAGGGACTGTGGTACTTTCTTCCTTTTCTGTCATTGAGAGACATGCATCTCTATTTCCCTACTTATTAGTTTTATGTAGCTAATTAAGTGGAAATCAAAATGAATTTTTGAAATTCATGCATCATCAACAGAACTATTAATTAAAACCTCATTGCTTCCAAATGTCAACAATAACTAGGCAGGGAAATATTTTTTGAGAGGTTACTCATTTGGGTGGAAGATGAGCTTACCATGGTAATACTGTTTTTAATAGTCTGTGCTTAAAACAACTGCAAAATTATACGTTACACTGATGTAAAGAAAAAAAACCCATAATCTGTAGAGCTGTGAGGCATGAATCAAAGGATTCACTTCAGATCCTAAAATGACAAAGGATAGCTAGAATATGTATCATTTACGTATATGTTACACAATAACCACTGAAGCCCAAAACTGGCACATTTTTGTGAAAAATGAGAAACATTCAGCTTCGAGGGCCAGTAGGGATACAAAAAGTCTGATTTGTTCAAAATGAATAAGAGGGGAAAAAACAGCCAGAGAAACCATGGCAGGCAGATGCAGAATTGCAATGTGGCTGATCTATTGTGTTTGTGCACTTGAGGTACAAGTGCACAGCTGTCACGCTTCATATGTGTGACAACTCAGACTATAAAGCACTGGTGTCAAACTGCTCCTTAAAGTTCCAGAGTTCATTACTCCTGATTCATTGGCCAAGAGGAGGACCTTGCTCCCTGGCAATAATTTAAGGACAGTGATGAACAAACTCTTTCCTAATCATAAAATGCAACATCTTACTCTTTCTAGCAAACACACATCTCATCTGAGATTAGTCCAGCGGCTGAATCATCGCTATCTCCCAACAAAGAGCGGATGCTGACAGGGACGAAAAGAGTGCTGATCTGTTGCTCCATGCTTCTTACTGAAATAAAAAGCTAAAGTATTAGGACGAATGAAAACAAGAGTCACAACAGGCAGTGAAATGTTAATATCCTTCATTTTATGCATTACAGAAAATTACAGCTGCATGCAAGCATACATACCTGGGTCAGTGTTATGCCTGCGCACGCTGGCAAATTCCTGCAGGAATCTGTACGTGCCATAGGAGCCACATGACAGACACATGCTGCGGTACGCACGTCTCGGTTTACAAGTGAATTAGGGCAGTTCGACCTCCGCTATCGGACCGCAGCCCCTGCAGAGCCCTCGGAACGCCGGCTCTTGCCCACACTCGTGGTCGCGCTCCCGCACGGAGTGAGCTCGGAGCTCCGGGACCGCGCTCCCAGGAGCGCGGAGCACAACCGGCAGGAGGACAGACCGGCACACAAGTTCATGCTGTATTTTTCAGGCACACGGGGGTCACAGACCCCGCACATGGGAGCCCCTCACACTTTATTGCCGCCCCCCCGCCCAGCTCCGCACCGCTCCCGGCACCCCCACCGCGTTCCCCGCGCGAGGAGGTTTGAACCGCGCCGGCCGCCGTACAGGGGAGGTGCCACCGCCGCTTCCGCGCGGGGCGGTGGGGCGGCCCCGGCCGCGCCATGGAGATCCTGCAGCCGCCCGTCCTCCTCCTCCTCCTCCTCCCCTTACTGCTCGTCCCGCTGGCGCTCCTGGCTAGGAGGCGCCGCGGCCGGCGGACACCTCCGCTCAGTCTCCTGGTGGTGGCTGGCTCCGGTGAGTGGGGGG
>VYXB01007291.1:513535-547811 GCA_013397135.1 Pachyramphus minor | reverse complement strand
GGCTCGGGTGAGGGGGGGTTGCCGCCGGCGAGAGGGGATGGCGCCGTAGAGCGGCCACTCCGGGCTCGTGGAACTACGAGTCCCGGCATGTAGCGCGGCGCAGGCGCGGCGCCCGCCGGTAGACCCCGGTGCATGCCGGGAGCTGTAGTCGCCGTGCCGGGCCTCCTCTTCGGCGCCGCCTGTCTTTTGAGTTTTTTAGTGCTCGATTTGAGAAATGGTTAGGCTACGTCTTCATCTAGGGCGTTTTCGCCCGTGTTTATGTGTGGCAGTTCGGTTTCAGAGCCTTTCCCTCCGGCACCACGTGCATTTCTCCAAAGTCACTCACGAATGTATCGATAAACTGGTGCAGGACTGACCTGTGCAGCTGCTCAGTCTACTGACGGAAAATTATTAATGGCGGTGCAGGGCACGGCTTTCCAGCGATCGGCACACCCCTGACATACGTGGCGTTTTGTAATTTAGCCAAAACACGTTCCTGTGATTTACTCACAAGAGCCTCGCCTGGGTCTGTCAGAGGCAGTACAGCTGTGCAAGTGTGTCACCCCGTGCTAAGAGGGGGTCGCACGTCTACCATTGCTTGTTACCTGCTCCCAAAATTTGCAGGGCAATTAATTTGCCCCCAGAAAACTCATTTAAAAAGTTGCAGTTGACAAATCCAGGCCAGCTTCGATTTCGTCACCTCAGTAGCCCTTTGGTTTTTGTGCATCAACTAATTGAGTAATAATCTCAGGATCTTCCTGCAATCTTAGTTTCACTGGCAGTTTTGTAATTCTTCAGGTCATCTTTGCTTCCTCTAGGGCTGGAAATGTGCTTGTTTTCCATTGGTCCTTTGGAATCTAGTTTGTCTGTATTAAAAGAATACTTTCACTATATATAAGCCTACCAGGTGAAGTAATTCATGTCCGTTAAGATTCATATAATGTTCAAGCCTATTTGAGACTTTAAGTAGGAGCCTCCTGCTCTTATGTTAGTGCTCAGATGATTGCATTAAAATTTGTGAAATCTTCAACAAACATTGCTCACAAGAAAATACCTCCAAACATATTTGAAAAATACAGCATGAAATTGTGTGGAAAGATGGCAAACTCCCCTTTGTAAAAGGCCACAGCATAGCCTGCCTCGCTTGTCAGTTGTTCACCAGTCACAAGTGCTTCACCTGTGTACCAGGTCTCTTAGGAGCCTGGTGACCCTGGATAGCAGGAGGTAGTAGGAATACATTTAGTTTGCTATTTTGGTCTGCAGCTACCAGCAGAGTGAAAAGTAACACATCCAGTAAATGCTTATGCACACAGCATAAGTGCAGTTTGATGTTAAGCTGATCCAGTCCAATTCCACTTCACCTGTGTACACAGTCTTCTTTCTCTCCCTTTCCTTCTTGCAGCATCCCTGTAACTGCAGTTCGGGAAGCTCAAGTGACAAAAAAAAAAAAGTAACCCTTCCCCCTAAAAAGCACAATTAGTACTTCTTCTCCTTCTCTCCAGTTTGGTGCCAGTTTAGCTCCCTGAACCAAGTGACCTTGCAGTTGGAAGGCTGTGAGCACCCGCTCAAGGGCAGTGGTCAGAGCACCCCGCTGGAGCAGGACTGTTTGTTCTGTCAGCACCAGGCTGTTACACTGGAGTGGCTGCAAGTGAAACTGCTGCCCAATTGATGTCAGTATTATGAGCTGGGATAGCACAGTCCCTGCTGGAAAACATCCATTAATACAGCTTCAGTGGGAGCTGGATTATCTCCACATTGCTTAAACATTTAGTCTCAATCATCCTCTGATTGAATCCTCTGCTCTCAGAAGAGCACCACTGAAAGTAGTAGTACTAACATGTTTTAAAAGGAAAAGTGACCAATTCAGTTGAAGAAATGCAAAGTTATGAAATTTCCCATATACTAACTGCAGTTTGTTTTGTTTTTGCAGGTGGGCACACAACAGAAATCCTGAGGTTACTTAGCTGTTTGTCAGAGTCCTACTCTCCTAGACATTATGTTTTTGCAGACTCAGATAAGATGAGTGAAGCTAAAATACGTTCTTTTGAACAAAAAAGAGCTGAAACATCCCCCAAATCCCAGGTAACTTCTTAAATATATTCTTGTAAGATAAAATGATCTTGACATTCTAATTCAAGGGAATTTGGAAGTGATTCTTTACAAGGATCTTTATATGAACAGCAAGTGCTTTCTGTTTTTCCAGGTGTTGATGATCACTTAGCTGAACTTTAGTGTAAGGGTGCCATTCTATAGATACTGGATTTTATGTTTCTAAAAGTGAGCTAAATATTGATTATTGGTATACTAGAGAAACACTGAAAATGCAAAGTAAATCTACTTAAAAATAGCAAATGCTGTTCTTGCTACCAGTTTTCACAACCACCTTTCTTACTTTCTCTTAAAACTGTCTTTACCTCCTGTTTATATGTTAATCCATTTGAACCAAGAAAAACATGTTGAAAATAAATCTCTTAATTTGGTAAAGCAGCTAGTCATTGAAGTGTTAGTTGTAGCTATAAATATACTGGGACAGAAATATGGTGGAAGGGGTTCTTTTCTTTTTTAATTTGGCATTTCTCTCACTGACACAATGTATTGTTTTAAAAGAAATTATATATAAGTGTGTTTTATGTAAGCAAACCTTAATTGAAATTGTATTGGTTTTGTGTGTTTCTAGATTGTGTTTTGGTTGTATTTTAAAATAAAATATTAAACATGTATTTAAAAGAGATGTGAGAGACTTATGGCTGACAATCTGAGTGAATGCTGAACTCCTAAAAATAATGAAAAAAATCATTAAAATATCTTATCTTTTTATCAAATGTTTGTTTGCTTTGAGCTAGTTTGCTGTATGATTAACAGATAGCAGTATGACTGCTGACTTAAAGTCTGTGAAATTAGTAGAAAGATGGTATTTTTTCATTTAGAGATTAGAACAAGTGCAATGGAAGTGAGTGTTGTAACTATAAAATCTTAAATCCTTTTGAGCAAACAGTACACAGGCAGCAAAATAATTATTTACATGGTGTTGACTGCATACAGTGCACCTCCATTGCCTTCAGCAGTTCTGTTGGGACAAAAGAATGTAGGACTTGGTACCACACTGATGTTTAGAATAAACTCTTTTTTAGAATAAACTCTTTTAAGGCAGCTGCTGCGAAGGTGAGCAACAGCTCACTTGGCAATGACATTTTTAAGTTTGCTTGCCCCACTTCCACCTGGAAGTTGAAGGTTCCTTGCCTGCCCACAAGCTGCCAGATCAAGTGGGGATGATTTAGTTTAAATTGAGCATGGCAGTCTCTTCTCTTGTCATGCACTGAGGAGGAAAGTTTAATAAAGCAACCAGAGGTATTTCCTGTTCTGAGAAATCTTGTTTGGTAAATAACCATTCACACAGTCATATTCACTTACCTGAAAAATGTCCAACCCTAAATTATTAAATTTCTTAAAGATACATATTTTGATTATTACAAGATACCAGTTTTCCATTAGTTCACTTGTTTTTGCTAAGCAACTTCCCTTTCATACCCCCTCCAACTGCTAACAGATCATGTAGTTATATTTTCCTTCAACATTGAAAGCCAGAAAAATATTTTTGGCTGCATGTGAGTTTGATGTCTGGATAACAGATGCTCATTTTCCTTTGACCATTCTTTTTCCACCAAGCAAAAGTATTTAGAGAGAAAATGGAAGATAAATTTTGGAAAGTAAAGATCACATGCCTATAACGTGTATTTGCTGACTTTCAGAGTGTGCTTTCAGATACTGGCACATAGTATATATTTTTTTACTGGGGATGCTGGAGATCATCAAGCATTTAAAAATTATGTGCTGGTAGCTTCTTACAGCTTTGAATAGCAAGAGAAAAGTCTGAATGCTTCCACACATGGTTATTCCCTTCCCCATCTTGTCAAGGAAGTAAATGTTTCCAGAACTAAGGACCACATGGAGGACAAATTAGAAAAGTGACCTAACAAAAAAAAAAAATCAGTGATGTAAGAGAAAATTATGATGTAAAAAGAATCCCAGAAATACTTTTCTATTTTTTTCTGTGGTCTAGCCCAGTTCTAACAGCTGCAATATTCAGGAAGAAGGAAAAGAAAGAAGCCATAATGAGCATCTTGCTTATGGGAAGAAAAATGCTGTGCCTCAACCTATTAAGTCACTTGAAAAAAAGAAATCCAAAATGCCTCCTATGAAAAGTCTCTGGTCCTGCTATCACTTTGTTGCCCCCAGCCTGTAACCACAACTATTCCACGTGGATGCCCCCAGAGCTCTTACTCAGGGAACTCTACTCTAGCAGCAGAAAGACAACTTAGATTTGTTGACTGAAGAACATGAATTCTTAACTGGATCTTATTTTCCCCCTTGTCATGTCTGAGATGAGCAACCAGATTAACCTTTACATAAACCTCTTCTGACCGTGTTTCCATTTTTTGTTTCACAGGAGAGACCATGCTAAGAAATCTTGTTTCTCAGCATGAAAAAGAGCTGTGTAAGCCTACTTTCTTTGCAAGCATTGCAGTATGTTCAGTTGAGCATACTATAATAGTTCACAGCAGTTGCAGTTTTCCACCAGCTTTTCCTTGCATGCTTCCTTACACCAATATTAACTAGGTAAAGGACTATAGTTTCCAGCATGATTTTTAAAAGCATAGATGAAAATCAGCTTGATCTTTACTTGACTTCTACAAGTAAATTTCCTCTTTGATACTGTTTGGGGTCCCTGCCAAGTTTTACTGAAATTACTTTTTTTTTTTAATGGTGAAGAAAATCACATGCTTTTTTTTTTTGTCAAATACTCTTTAACACCAGTCTTACAGTGTCAGTTCATCTGAATAGTTGCACTAAAACCTAATCTGCCTAAAACTATCTTATCATACCCATATTTCTTCCAGGACTGAGTACTATGCAAGGGTCTAAATCCATTTACAGCATTTCTTTTTATCACCTGAACTCTTACAAAGCTTTAAGAAACAGGGAGGCAGTGATAACCAGAAACCCGTTGAATAGGGAGCAGGGGGCATGTTTATTTTTCCATATTTTGTTGTCAGAGTAATGCAATCAGTTTCAACACCTGCAAATAAAACAGAAAGAAAACCAGTTTATAATATCTGTTAATGCTTGTTGGTATCACAGCTATTAAAGAAACAAATCACAACAAAACAGGCTCATTTCAGTGAAGAAAATTAACAATCTGCATTCATAAATGTTGGAATTTTTTATTCTTTCCACCTTATATATTAAAAAAGTCCCAGTTAGTGCTATTCAAGACTGATTTGTAGTTTACTGTACAGCCATTGTTAACATGATCTTTCCTGGACACAAATCACCAGGACTAAGCTACAATAACGAGCAGTGTGTATTTGAAGTAACTGGGCAACTTCCAGTATTTATATTTAATGTTTCTCACTCCCAATAGAAGTTCTTCCAGAGCGGTAGTGATCTGCTGTCCCAGATGAAGTGAGATAACCACTGTCCACACGAACAGTGTGTTAGTGTCACTGAGCAGTGCACTGCAGCCTTTATATTTGTGTATCGTTTAAACAGTCAAACATTTCATTAGCATAAGGACTGCCTTCTGACATAGCACTAGTTCTTATGTGCAGTGTAGCTCCTCTGCAGCAAGGTAAAGGCCATCTATGAAGAATGCAGGCAGCCTAACTGCTGTTACCTGCTCACAGTGTTTAGAGACAAGAAGAAAACATCCTTGTTTTATTAATTTGATACCTTTTACACAGCAAATAATCTTTGCTTTTTCCTAGGGAAAGAACAAAGAAAATTATTTCTTTATTTTTAATTTAATGATAAGATGTTCTTTCCTCTTTATGCAAATATTTTGCATTTTGAATATGCATCTTGCATATCTTTTGAATACCCACTCAATACTCACTTAAAGGAGAGCGATATTTGCTTTTGCATCCTTTAATAGCATTCTCCAGGCATTAGCTGCGAAAAGCTGTTGCGTTTCCTGCGGTGTGTAAGCGCACAGAGGGTTTCAGCAGGCGAGAGGCAGCACCGGCCCGTGTGCGGGCTGTGCGATGAGCCGGGCTGGCGGCGCGGTGCCCACGAGGTGCCGCACTCGGCAAACACACCGCGGGGCAGCTGCGCCCGGCTGCGGCCTTGGGAAGGTGTGAGGTAACCTGAGAAGGGGTTAAACAACAGGGATGTAGTTCTAGTATTTCTGTTTACTTTATTGCCACGGGTGCTAAGCATCGCACCACAGGCATCTATGCAAAGCTCTTACACCCGAATATTTCCAAACTAGATTTAAAAAAAAAAAAAAAAAAAGAAATCAAAAAAGGTTGGCACAGACAGGTGTAGTAACGCTATAGAAGGAACAACAACATTCTTAGAAAAGTAACAGCTTCACTTATCGTGCTCTCTTCCAGTTCACCCTTCATCGCATTCCCAGAAGCCGTGAGGTTAGACAGTCTTGGATCTCCTCTGTGGTAACAACCCTATACTCCATGCTCTACTCTCTTCCTTTGACCAACAAACTGAAACCAGATTTGGTAGGTAAAGGAAATTTTAACTAGTTGAGAACTTGCTAATCAACATCATAAGAGCATTTGGAATATCAACACATTGCAGACTTTATCTCATATGCTTAGATTTACAATTCACAGAAAAAATATTTTTTAACATTAAATTAAATATAGCAGCAATACATCAAGAAAGAGAGAACAGGTTGCACTGCTGGGGAATTAGAGCAGCAAATACCAGTTTTCCCTCTCAAAGTTTGCAAGTAACATCAGTGTGTCATTTCCTTGTTAATGCTGGTAGAACTAGCAAAACCAAAGTTGCTGTTCTTGATAATATCTCTTTAGGATTGCAACAGCACAAACTATGCCTGAAAGCCCGGTTATCCTGTTGGCTGGACTTGCTTCTAAAATGGTATGACCAGTCTGGCACAGACAGGTTCAGACCAGCACAAATATACACAGATTTAGTTCTTGTGCTTACATGGACTTTTGAGCTACAATGCATATTTAGTCTTTGGCTGACTGACATTAATTATCTCATCTAATGACAAAAAACATCACTGCTGAAGTAGCAACTCCTCAGCACTTTGGTGGCTTTTCAACCTGTTCACAAAACTGCACTCTTATGCTAATTACCATGTTAATTTAAAAATATTCCACACACTTAAACAAGTCAGAAGCATTCAGATTTGTCAGACTGTAGAACTAAAATGAAGATTTCCAATCAGTAAAGTTTTGTGCTAATGCAAAAGATACACTCCAGACTCCTAGTTTTAAGTCTTACAATTCTGTAAGAGAAAACTTGGTTGCAGCTGGATTGTTTGTTTTGGTTTTTTTTGCTAGAGCTGAAAGTCTCTGAAAGAGTCAGTAATCTAAACTTGAGTTTTTTTAAAAAAGCATTATTTTAGCAGAATTTCAAATTAATATTTTATGAGGTTTAAAATATTTTAATGAAATATGTAAGGACTAGTGCAGTTACAAGGTATTTTTCATAATTTCATAGCAGCATCTAGACACCCACAGAGGTTATTTGTAAGGAGACTTTAAAAAAAACCACTGTGAACTTATTCTAAAGCTCCCACTGAGCTTATTCTAAAGAGGCTTTTATATATTTGTGTTATTTTGAATGTTTAGAGAGGCTGCTGTGAATAATTTGGTCTCATTGGCTTCAATAGTACTGGTCATTTCCTATCAGATCAGAAGCTACTTGCTTGCTGGAATTTTCCAAGCAATTTACTGTGTAGAACAACAGAAGTAGCTTTTTTGCATTTATTGTTTTCCGAGCCTATTCTGAAAAGATGAAGTTGGGAGAGAGGAGAAGATGCCATACTATTCTTTTTACAGAGGTTTTAACTGGGGCAGGAGAAATAGTCAAGTTTGTTTCCATGAAGCAGACAGAGCAAATGTGAACAATATTTAGTAATCACTTTGCTATACCACTGTGTTAGGCTAATGTATATATTTTTTTTTTTACTTGTTGCAAAAGAAATTGACTGGAAAAATCTCATTGTGTAGCTTAGTGTAGGAAGCAGGAAGTTACTAATCTAATTCCATGTTTTCTCTGTTTACAAAAGGAATTCAAAGTGACAGTGAGATTACACATAAAATTATTAGAAATAGTGTTTGCTTTGATAAACTACGGTAAGCTATCAAAAGACTAATGTTTTTGAAAAACAGTTGCCCTTGTAAAATTGAGGATACATTTTAGGAAGGCCTTCAAGCCCTTTGTAGTCCTCAAGGGAACCACTGACTCAAAATGAAATCCAAAGAGTCTTTATCCATGATTAGAGAAGGGCTGGAGGGGAGGTTGTCCCCAGTTACTTTTTGTCAGGTACAATTATCAACCACAGTAGCAGCTGGCATCTCTGGCATTATGCTGAATCTTACACCACTTGAAAGCTGCTTACATACTACTACTTGTATGGATATCTTTGTTTCAGAATTCTGTAAAATACAGAAACTCAGAGAGCTCCAAAGATTTTAAAGCACTTATCCAAAGAGAGTGATTCAGGGATTAAAATGCCTCACATTGCCAGTGAAAAGATTGTGTGGAATGTGAAGCAACTGGTAGTATTTAATTGCCTTTAGACGAAAAGGTTTGCAGGGAATTGCAACCCACCCTACCCTTGGCAAAATGCAATGCTTAGTAGTTTAAAGAACTAGAACAAATGCTTGAGTTCACAGGAGTCATCTATAACTTCTGGCATGGAAATCAAGACCCAAGTTTAGAAACAAGCACAGTATTACGTCATGCTGAGAGCTTTGTATTTTCGTCTATGAGTGATCCCCAAATCCTTACATTTGCTTTTAGGCTTGTCAGAAATATGTGTATTTATGAAGTAATGACTGAACTCTTCTCCAGGCACCCAAAAGCTAGAGAAACACAGAAGTTGCAGTTTTCAAAAAACGTAGGACAAGAGAAGTACTGCAAAGGGAACCTGAAACCATTAGGTGCACAAAGGCAAGGTTTGGAACAGATAAGCTTAGTTTGGCATAACTTGCATATCTGTGGAATGCAAATAGCTGCAAAGGGGAAACAGCAAGCCAAGCTGCACAGGAGTTACTTGCTATGTGCTTGTTTACATGAGCACTGTGTCCCTTTTTGTATCTCACACTGATCTTCTGGCAAAGTTTCTTCATTTACTTTGCATGAGAAAGCAGTTCCATCCAACCCTTCTTCAAGATAGTGAGTTCAGAAAGAAGTGAACAACTTCCAGGAGACCTTTGCTGTCTTGCAGGACTTGACCCACACTTGAAGTGGGCCCCCAGAGAGTTTAAGAAATGTAGAAGTTAGCTTAGTTGTTCAGTTTGAGAGCATCTTCAGGAGGCCCATTTCTGAGTTATGAACATCTGCACTCTGCAAAGTCAAGTCCCTTTAGAGATATTAAACCAAGTAACAATTAAGATGTCAGAAGTGAGGATCAGCTTGTGTTTCTATAGCTAAGAATTATAGAAATCTAAGTGTCAGGGTGTTCTGCAAGCAAATGTATAGTGGGCAGTTGAAACAACATTGTTCTGTCTTAGATAGGCTTCCTATACAGTGGCATAAAATTCCAGGGAAGCAAGGCTTATGCCAGCACACACTGCCTACACCTACCTTCCCCCAGAAAAGCTTTTAAAACCATTCACCAGTTGCAGCCAGATTTAACATGCAGTTGTAGCTCAAACACTGCAAATTCCTACTATGAAAACAGACAGCTGGTCAGAGAAAAGAGATTTATTGTCTTCACTGAGAGAAAGGCTAAGAAGCATAAAACCAGAATAAGATATTATAAGATCTATTATCTAGGAAAAGATGCAAATCCTTCTTAGTTACAAAAAATTAGACAAGCTGCACAAAGACTTTTCCTGAAGATAGAGAAAATTGCTGACTCTTATATGGATTAGTTGATGTACAAGAAGGAATAAACTTAAGTTATAATATGCTTGAAGTCAGTCAGTAAATACAAGTTCAAAGGAAACTGGTCTTCAGTTCTCTTGCTGCTTACAGAACCATTGTTCTTGGGCTGTTTTGCCAACCCTGCAACCAGGTTTTCCAGGTGATCTAGCCCTTTGTCTGGGTCATGATTATCCTGGTCATTTCTGACATACCTGAAATAACTGGAAACAAAGGATGTGCACCCACCACACAGCAGAAAACTGCAAAATACTGTATCCAGTCCTTGTTTTCAGCCATAGAGGGGTTATGTAATTGGACCAGTGATTTGTTGTCCTTTAATATAATTAAATTTCACCTAGAACTGTGCAGAAGTGCTGCATAAAGCCTTATTCATTATTAGATTGCACATCCTGGACCCTTAGGACCAGACTTTGTTCCTTTTCTGGGAAACTTCTCAGCAATTCCTGCTGCCTGAGGGCCCTACAGAGCCTGAAATAAGCAGATATTTTCAGGTCACTGCTATTTGGAAAAACCTGGGTTAAATCAGGCAAAGAAGGCAGTCCTCCCACATTAGGGCCTCCTTCCGGTGGGAAGTCTGTAGTAAGAAGTTTACATTTGCACAGCAAGAACAAGCTCTGCTGTCTCCCTCCCCACCAGCTGTCAGTTGAATGAGTCTCTCCTTGTTAGACTTCTTTCTAGAAGCCTGAAACCTGCCCAGCTCATCATGCACGTAGCAATCTACCTATTCTTTTATGACTGCACATCCCATCACACATGCCTGGTCCCCTGACTGCTTAAACTGACTACAGGCAGCTTCTAGTTACAGAAATGTTCACACAGTAAGCTAAATGAAAAGAGACATTATTTCATTTAGCTAAGATTTTCCATCCTTTGTGCCCTGCCCAAAAGTTCATAGCACTCTTAACAAATTACTGTGACTAATAGTAAGTTATTGTCCCTTATATCACAGTTCTTATTGGAACTTTGTGGAAAGCTACAAAATCTGGGTGGTGGCATTTTTTCTCTATTCACTTCATAACAAGTGAACTTTGTATAATGCAGTGTCAAGACTATCTGCTGCGTTCTTTTATGAACTGAATCTTTTGCCACTATTTATAATTCTTTTGGACCAGACTGACAGTGTGTCTGACCTACTGCTGTTGTTCGAAGATCAAAACAGTCAAAATAAACAAGGGTAAGAATATCAGAGTAAGACCTTCAGTGGCGTAAATTTTTTAGCTTAACCCAAAGTTAAGCTATCAAAATTTGTCTTTAACTTTTCAGTGTTGATTAAAATTAGTTTTATTCACCGCTCCTCTACCTTGTGTGCTGTGTACTGCTACACTGCAGTCACAATGTACAATTACCCTCTGCTGAGCACAGATAAACATCTAAAGCTATTCCAGTCAGTTGGTTTAAAGCAGTGTTGTTTTAACAACATAGCTCTGCTCTTTCTGTGACTGCTGATTAGATGTGCCTGTAGACACTACATTTCAAAGTTCTTCACTTAGATTTAAGAAGACTTTAGACGTAAAAGAGTCTTAACTCATCAGCTATCAGGTTCATTATGAACCTAATGAACACCCTGGTCACACTTCCTTGTATGTTATAAAGCGTAACAGTCTTGCTAAATCTAACCACTGGTATGAGATACAGATTGCCAACACCTCTAGGGTTTGCATTGCAAAGATATTTCAGGCAGGTATTTGATGCACATTCTTGCTGTGCCAACTTAGGCTTCCTATACAGTGGATGTTTTATGTACATATAAAATGTCATGTTTAGCTAACCTAAAATACTGCTTTCAAGTTCTAGTTAAATGAATGCTTGACTAACGAAAGACACATTGAGATTTGCAATTAAAGGCTCATTTTAGGTCACTATTAGTAACATATATGAATATATTTAACAGTGCTTGAATTTAATTCCTGCTTTTGAGTAGAAGCAAGATACTAAAGTAAGTAGTACTTTTTATATCAGGAGATATAAACATTATTTGTAAATGGGCTCTAAAAGGTTGGATAGTATTTCTCATGGTGGCCAAGAGACTGCAGTCAGGTTCAGACTCAGCCGAGGTGACATTGCAGAAAGACAGCTAGTACCTAGTATTTGTAGCTACAGATGTAGTTCAGTAACTACCATTTCATTTACTTGGCAAAGGCCTTTTACTGAATTGTTTTATGACCAACTTTTTCATCTACACAAAGTCAAATTTCCTTTACTTTGTACAGTTTTTAGCAGCAATAAACCACAGACCCACTCCATAGTAGTGTAGGAAGGGAATTAGTTTATTTTCCACCCTGTATCTGCTTTGGTAATCTTTTAACCAACCTTCTATCCATCTCCCACAGTTTCTCAAAAGACTCACTGGTTGTTTTGTTGGTCCCACTGACAGTCTGGGTGTTAACGTGATGTTTTAATAACCAACACTAACATTCCCACAGACCTGAACATTATTACCAGTTTCACACCTGTCATTTATTATTACTTTTAATTGATTCATTCTATGTTTCTCATTTTACATTTGGCAACTAGACTAGGAAGTATGCTTATGGAAACCACCACTCCAAAAACCTTTTAATCCCAATGACAGACCTGCCACCTGTCATACAGGGGCAGTTAAGCAGGGTGCCTAAGGTTAGGTTCATTAAATAAAATAAATAAATTAAATCCTGCATGTTTCTTTATGCATGCAAATCTAGATTCTCAAACTTTGCTCACTAAGCTATTGCCTAACTTCTGAGGCTCTTAATGACCCCAGTTATCTTTTCTCTTGATCAGTAAAGCCCTTGGGCATACCCAGAAACAGACCTGAGCTGTTTTAGGTCTTTACAGTGTCACATAGCCACATGCATAGCTGAGCTCCTGTGCTCTGCTGAAACCCAGAAACAAGGAGCTTCCCTCTCTACTTTGTACGTGGATGCTGATGCAAATCACAGTAAGCTGGGCCTCTTCCCTTGTCTCTTGCCCCTGAGGACAGTGGGCTGGTAACTCTAGGTCAGGCCACTAAGTGCCTAGAAGGCAGAAGTGACAATGCCTAGTGCTGATACAATTAAATCCTTTTGTTATATCTGGTTCCTAGAGGTTTTGTGAAGGCTCTCCTTTTCTCCCATAATAAAATCCATTAGGTAGGATTTTTGTCTCCATCTCCCCAAACCTTTTTAAAGTGGAGTTGCAAAAAAGAAGGAGCTAGTGATGCTTCCCAATGTATTTCATTCTGTGATGCAAGTAATACTCATTAAAAATATAGTACACATTAGAAACCCAGCTGCATAGTGTGCTAATTTAAGTCCTTGCTCTTCCACTTCTCTCTTCCCCACTCTGGCTTCACCGATCTTATTTATCCTGCTTAGGTAATCTGCCTGCAGGACCACACATGTCTCTGCTTGTTTTGAAGAGCAGCTCACTTACTGTGTAAATGTATGATAATAACAACAGCAACTGTACCAGCAAATACAGAGGTGGACAAGGAAGGCTTTCATGTATATGCTACAAGCTGCTGACCAGCCCGAACACCAGCTGTTGATGCAGAACATTGTAACTATCTTCTTGCACCCCTGATGATTCAAGCGATTTAGACAGTAGAAGATAAAAGTGTACCTAGGTATAATTCAGTTCTACCTTAATTACCTGATTTCTACTTTAATTACCTGATTTACATCAGACTACACAGCTAGTTTTTAGGGGGGTTTTTTGTCCTATCTTGCAATCTGCAGGTAAGTTCAAACAGAAAACAGGGTGTGAAATTTTAGCTGGGTTTATGTACAGGTTGTGGAGAGAAGGGAACTAGATAAGATCTTCACTCTTCAAAAATAATAAGCCAGTAGGTAGTTTAATTGTTCAAACAGAACCTGAAATTCTTCTTTTCCCCCATCAATAGCGATAATAAGGAATTGTTGAAAAAGGTTCCTGCTTTTTTTTTTTAAAAAACACTAACAATTCCAAGCTAGTTTCTCTCAAGGTTCAAAACTTGAATTTTCAGATGTGCTAAATAGCAAGACTAGCAAAAGCTTCAACAAGAACACTCCCTCTCAACCTGCTTCAGTATTTGGGTAAGGAGAAATCCCTTTCTCCCAAATTCTCAGGTTTCTCTTGTTTTTCTGATTGCTAAATTTATCTACCCTGGAAGAGTTATTTCTGTAACTGCAGTATCTCTGTGTGGATGAGCAATGTATCTCTTGAATTGGAGATGTGTTTACTGGTGCTTTTGTGACCTTAATTTTACCATTAGAGAATTTGCAACATTGAAAAAGCAGGCCCCACAACTGCAGGGGTATAATGGGTTCCCTGGTGTTTCGCACAGATTTGGAGACTGTTCAGGATACACTGAGAAGTCAGGGGAAACTTTGCCAATTCTGGGACATGAAATGGGCACAGCTGAAACCAAGAAGCCAGATTACAGCAGCTTTTGTAGGTAGCACTCAGTACTTCTGTAGGTGAAGGAAAAATTGTTCAGCTGGATATGCCACCTTACAGCAGGTTAGTGTGAAGTTTTTAAAATAGTAATATAGTGCTAAAAACAAGCAAGGGCTGATGAACTCATGAGAATCTGTAATTAATTCATTGCAGGTTCTTCTTGTGCCACAGAAATGACCACCTCTCCCCATCAAAACAAGAAACACACAAACAAAAACATTTGTTGTTCCTATAACATAGGAATACCTAATGGTTTTTTTCCTACACTGTTAAAAAATAGGTACTGCAAAGCAGTTAAGAAGTAGGACTTTTACATAGATATACAGAGATCATGCAGTTAACCCAGCTTGGATCCACTTTGTATCACTTAACTTACCTTTGCTTCTTTTAGTAGTTCTCTGTCACCACCACTTCCTATTCCCTTAGTTGCATCTCCAGTTGCTTAGTACTGTGGAGTAGGGAACATTACCAGAACTAAGGAGGCCTGAGCAATGTCCAGGAGGTAGCTCCATGTCCGGTAAAGCAGCAGTCTTCAATTCACATGTGCACATCACCCCACAGCAGCAAACCTCATTCCCACACCACAAGTCTCTCCAGCCCCAGGAAGCTGGGCAGCTTTTCTGCTCCTGCCCAGGTGACAAAGGCCAATCTCTGCAGAAGTCATTAAGGAGAACAGCAGGTGTTGACAGTTTCTTATGCAAAACAAATCACACATGTTTTCCACTTTCTACTAAGTGTAGGGGAACTTGTTGTCCTCCTTTTGATTGTTGTAATTTAGGAACATTAGTAGTACTTAAACATTTGCTCATTGAAGATATACAGCAAATGTATGTTTACGTATTTATGAGAAAAACTGCAAGTTTTCTACTTTACTCATTTTTGCTTTAATCAGTGGCCTGACATTTAATCCCAGTGAAGCTGTGAGCTCTGCTTTCAGTGTTTTTGCTGGTAAATGTCACTCTACCACAGTGCTGCATTCACCGACTCTGAAGTAGCTTTTATCAGCGATGGTGCCGTGTGCCAGTGTTCTCAGTGTGCCAGACTGCTGGCTTAGCTTATTTTCTTTCAACAGCTGTGGAAAATAGCTGAAACATAAAAGCAAGAACTATTCAATTTTTATATGAAAGTGATTAAAATTAAATTAGATTTATAGACTAGCTAAAGATAAATTTTGCATTCTGATCCTTTACTTTTAAACCTCCATTAATATACAGCTTGATTAGTTTATTGTACGGTTTAAAGTCCGGTTAGATTAAATTGGTAGAGGTTTTTAGTATGTACAAATTAGTTTAAAGACCTAGCTGTGAACCCAGGCAGCCAGTGAGCCAATTCAGCAGTGAGCTGGACATTTCTTTGCATTAGAGGTGCATGTAAGTGGTGTAGAGAGACCTGTAGCACTGGCTTCTGGAACAATCCCTTACCACTTGTTGGCAACAAAGTCAGATAGCCCAGTGACCAGGAAAGTCCTTGCAGTTGCAGCTCAAAGGTGATACAAAAACTGTCTTTGGCCCCTTCTTTCCTCCTTTCTGCTGCCTCCTTAAGGGAGGCTGAACCTAATAAACCAGAGATTTTTGAGACATATCCCATGCAACACAAATATTCTACAGGCAGACTTGTAGCTAAAGTAAATAGATATAGGGAAACACCCTGAACAGCTGATTGACCTTGTAGAAGCCGTGGTCCCTTCTTGCCCAATAGGTGCCTGTCTCATCCCTACGGCTTACTAATGATTGCCATTGGATTCACTGAGAGATGCTTGTATTTTGCTGGAGAGGAAAACCAAAAGTTGGTCTTTTCAAGGTGTAAGACATCGATCAGTCTCCAAAAGTTACTTTTGAATAGTGTTTTGAAATTCACGAGTACGACAGGTCATCTTCTCTTATATATTTAAGGAAGGCTGTACATAGTTCAGTTCCTTTCCACAATCAGCAAGTTTGTATACTGGCAGCATTTCTAGCTTACAGATTCTGCAATGGTTCCTCTTCTTTATGATGTACATATTTGTTTTCTCAGAATTTTCCCCTGTGTCCCTTGAAGAGTGTATGATGTTGGATTCCAGGCAGAAGGAACACTGGTCTCCCTTCCTGCTGACAGTGTGAGAGGGAGTAAATAGGACTGGTCAGACCAGATTTTTGGAGGGGAATTGCCACTGCAATTGCAACTGCACCAGTTCTAGGTAGGACATGTCTCTAGACACGCACTGAAGGTTAACTGAAGGTTAATTTTTAATATTCAGAAAGATTGATTACTAGTTCTGGTTTACAGACCACGACCCCCAGTTCAGATAGGGGCCTATTTATCTGTGGGCTTCAGCAGGTTTATACCAGAGTCTCTTTCAGGGGCCAGTTCCTAAATCCAAGCATTTTAGAATGGCAACTTCTATAATCAGAGTATTTTATGAGCATTTGGCATACATAAATTCTATAAAGCCACATCTGCTTTGTCTTGTTTGAACTGGTATGTGTGGAAGGGGAAAGAGCAGAGGACATGAGTTATGATCATATCATGGTTTTTTAGGTATGCCAAGTCCATAATTTTCCTGATCCTTTTTCCTGCATGCAAGTGCTTTTCCATGAATCAAAGGGCATTTGAGAAGCAGCCTACAAGTTGGTCAGTAGAAAGTATAAATTGAGTGCATTATATCAAAACCTGGACATAGCAGAGGTATCTTATTATGATTTTAGTGTTCATTATTGCTTTTCTGTTTTGCACAGCAAAATCACAGCAGCTCAGTGTGGCCTTTAGACCCATTTACTGTTATTTCATTACATGATCTTTTGTGAGTACACTTGATTTGGAATTCATTGTGGCTTTTACCTTGGTGTGTGCATCTAGACACAAGAATACCAAATACCAGAAGGACTGAAGCTGCTAGCCAAGTGTAATAGAGGAGGGAAATAGGATGAAGTGTATAGCACAATGGCTTGATAAAGACCATGATTGTAATAATTCAGCTTTTTATAAAACCTATTCTACAATTCTCAACTTATGGGCTGAGAAGAATGTTAGGATGTTAACCTGACCTAAATCATATCCACAATTGCTATTTTTTTTATGTCAGACTGTAGAAAGTAAGAGACCAATGTGAAACTCCTTGTTTAGACAACTGTATTGAGTTCTCAAATGGAGGCTAAGAGTGCAGAGCCTTTCCAGAAGGAGGATAGGTGGAAGGGCACCTGAGAATAGGTAAGGATGCAGAAGCAGATGAATCACAAAGAAAATCAGGGAAGAGAGGATGGGTGGGAGACATCTCAAAGGCTTGGGTAGAGTACAGAGAAACATGGAAATTGATGACACTGAGGAAAGAGCTTGGGGAGCAATGAAGATAAGACAATATGTGTACTCCAGGTAGCTCTACTAAAGTTCAGCAGTGGTGCCCATTTTTATCTGTTCACTTAAAGCTGAATTTTGAATATGAAATCAGTAGTTAGACTGTATATTCAGTCACAAAAATAATTAGTAAATAATTTATTGGGGCAGTTTTGGTGCTTCTTATGCTCTTGTCTGAAATAGTCGAACTTCTGCATCTGGTGTGTTTTGCCTGAAGACAGAGGAGACCACTCCACATTGTTTCCTGTTCCTTTAGTTACAGTACAGTAACAGATGTCATTACAAATAGAAATACTTAAACATGCCCTAATTTACATATCAGTAGCCATGTACCAGTATCACAATCAACATCCAGGCAAATTAATCAAAATTGTCAAGAAACAGGGTAAAATGCATGTTTTAGTTCACAGGTATGGAAAAGTTTCTATGAAATGCTAAAAGGCAGAGTGTGTGGTTGGTTTATGTCCTTGCTCACCAAGCCAGATGTATAAAATACAGCATCTTCATTCTCAGCAGATTGAAGAGTTTAAAGTCCCATGGATTTACTTGAAGTCAGGCTCAGCAGGAGGTTTGAAACCACAGTATATTACTCTGGTTTCAAAATAGCATGCAAAGTTGATGTGTTCAGCTCCTTTGCTTCTTAGCTATATAATTGCTGTTATAAAATCAGTGCACTGCTGCACGTGTCAAATATGAGAATGTATGGACATTGATACCCTAAAATTCCAAGATTAAAACTGTGTACAGCACATTGCTTGTAAGGGACTTTGAGAAAACGTCAGCAAGTTTTGCATGAATAAATAGTTCAATTAAGATCAACAATAAAATTTTGCAAATAGTATTACATTTTGTTGATTCTGATAAGAAACCAACAGCAGTATGGCCATCACATCCCCAAGCTAGATTTCTGGGGCTATGATAAAGGTGAAATATAGGTGAGAGAGTTTAGAACTCAGTAGTACCAAAGCTGTTGCACCTTTTAACTGAGGCAAGGTGTTGCCAAACAGTTGGCATCAGTGGGATCTTTTCCTGAAGCTGGGAAGGAAATGTTCTGAGATGATTGCTACAACCCCAAAAGAGAAACTCAGATTTTTTTTTTCCCCACCCGTATAATATCTTCCACAAGCTGGTGAACTTGAAACAAAAAAATGTGTTTATAGGATATAGAGCCATGATTTTATAAAAGAACTCTTTATTTCCATGTAACCCCAGCTGTGCAGAAAAGTGCTGATTACATGGTAGTATTTAAGTTTAGTAAGAAATTCCTTGCCCGAAATCCATTTTGATACCAAGTAGAGTGCCTAATATACTCTGGTTTAAACCTTTTACTTATAAGCAATCTTTTTTCAGTTGAACAATGTCTGAAATTAAAAGAGTACTTCCTTTTACTGTTAAGATTTATAAGTGAATTGAGATCCTCTGCTCCAAGGATGTGACATGTTTTTACCAAAACACCTTCCTTCTGTATGCTTGTAACTATCTACTAATGTTTATTAAAAATAAAAAATAAATTCCAGTCATGCTTATCAGCTAATAGATTCTCGTGAAGGTCCTAATTCATTAGCACATTTTTGGTGAACTCTTAAGTGTTTTGCTGACTTAAGCCAAAGTTCAAGAGGTTTATAACTGGATCTCAGGTTTAATAATCCTAATTAAACGTCTTTCAACTTATTAGGTGCATAGATTTCATGACTGATAAAACACAAAGTTGTGACTGAGATTGGAAACTGTTGAAGTTATATACTCAAGGAATGCTAAACTTGTCCTTCATAGAAATTAACTGTGCCATATCAGACCTCTTTTCCTCCTCCGTGTCATGTAAATAAATACTTTTTGGCAGCTGTTTTGAAATAATGTCTTTTCTTTACCCCCCTCCCATTTTTTCATATTCACTTGCTTTTACTGTGGGGGTTTTTTTTCAATGTATTCGGAAATACATTTTTTGTGTAAATGTAACGTTGAATGAATATGAACATTTTAATTCTTTACTGGATGAAAAAACTCATGGTTTACTTTTGTACTATGTTTCATCCCTTTTAGATATTGTGCAATGGACCAGGAACATGTGTTCCTGTTTGTATATCTGCTCTTCTTCTTGGCCTTCTAGGAATAAAGAGATCAATCATTGTATATGTAGAGAGCATCTGCCGTGTGGAGACTTTATCCCTGTCTGGAAAGATTCTTTACTACTTCTCAGATTATTTCATCGTTCAGTGGCCTGATCTAAAGGAAAAATATCCCAAGTCAGTATATCTTGGTCGAATCGTGTAACAACAGAAGACAAGCTTTACCTAAAATAAACTCTGCAAGCTCCTCAACGACAAATTGCATTCATACAGCGATTTATTTTCAAGAATTCCTGTTAAGAAATTAGGCTGGTACTGGAAAACGAGACAATAATAAAGATTTAAGTACATTTAAGTAAAGTTTTTGTGTAGTTGTATTTATTGCTGTCATGTAGGTGTGTTTACCAATACCCCATAATGGCTTTTAAGTTGATGCTGGCTCTGTTTTCATCTAGTTTTCCTGCTATGTGAATGGTGATTTTTGTCTACAAATAAATATGGGAATTTGTATGAATGTAACATTTCCTTTAAGGAAACTTTGTGTAGTTTTCTAAATTGTAAGCAACAAAGTCTTTTTCTAGCACAACAGACTTTATTTCCTGTATGCTAGCAGTGAAGTCCCTTGTGAATCCTTAGAGTATAAAGGAAACAGTTATATTAAGTTGGCTTCATGACAGTTCGTACTCTACAGTCTTCCAAAACCCCCAAAGCATTAAAACCAGTATCATTTTTCCTCTGGTGTTGTCAAAGCTGTCCTTATAATCTGGTGTGCACCTTTTGAAAATTGTTGCTCAGTTCTTAAGAAAAATAAAAAGGTGACAAGTGTCATGCTACAGGCACAATACTTACCAATTTAAGAAGTACTTTCTTCAAAGCTTATGTGCAAAAAGCCTTACCAAGTCTACATCAAACAGAGCAAACTGACAATTGGGAAAACAACAGGTTCAAGCTCTAAAATATAAAAAATGTTACTATTAGTAATAAGGAAGGGAGCAGAGTTTCCCTCTCTTTTCCTGATACAGTGAATCTGACTTTCAGTATATCCCGTTTTCTTGATTTAAGCACCTTACTTTCAGCAGTACAACATGCTCTTAAGACTTCGCCATGGAAAATGGTATTCTGCACATCGGAACAACTTTTAAAAGGTATTTTGTTGGAGCTATGTGTGTGAAAGCGTACTCTTACATTTCACATTCATCTGGTGAAATGTAATCCTGCACACTATCCCACCTATAAAGCAATATAAACACATCTGTCATCTGTACACACACAGAGCTATGTGGCTGGCTGCAGAAACACATACAAAGAAAAAAAAGCTCAAAGAAAAGTAGAAATGCCCAGCAGAGTGCACAGCCTGACTCTAGTGAAGCCAACAGCAGCTCCTTGCTCTGCCACAGGAGGAGACTCACTCTCGGAAGCCTTTTCCTCAGTGCCTGGTGACAAAACATTGCAGCAACTGTTCTGATAGGGAATGGGTGGGCTGGAATTCAGCTGAACAGAAACAGTGGTTGCTGCTGTCAGGAAACAAGGGTCCAGAGGAATAGTCTGGTTTATGCAGAAAATTGTTAGAAATCATCAGAAAACATCATGCAGAAAACTACTGCTGGGATATTGCGAGGTCCTGTGGGGAAGGCAGTCATTATAACCTGTCCAACAGGCTTAATAATCCTCATCATAAGTAGAGTCCCTTGATGTGGTCACATGTGAGTTCAGAACAGGGAGTTTTTGTGGTTTTTAACTGAGATTATGTCTGAAATTAAAGAGCAGTTAATAGGTTACGGCTATGTGAGAAGGACTTTGTGCAGCACATACTGAGGTCCTTGAAAATTACTTGGCTGAAGTAAATCTGATGTGTGCAAGGGCTTTTTCCCCCTGAACTGGAGAGAGGACTATCTTATCGTGACTTTCTGCACAATTGCAGATGGTTTGATAAATTGGAGATACGCTGGACTTTATTTTGACTAATGGTAGTTTATTTTAGATTAGTGCTTTCTGTGCTGAATCTTGCTTTGAATCTTGCTTTCTGTTTTGCAAGGGAACTAGAGTAGAGGGGAAGAGGGCAGAGGCAGCCTCTTCCTCTGCTCTGGATAAGGGGCAACAGCACCGAATCAATGCCCCGAGGCTTAGAGAAGCATGAGAAGAGAAAGGCAATGAATGCTTCCATTCATGCACCACATCCCGTGCCTGAATAGCCTGCTGGCCGAACAGTGAGGCAGCCAAGGCTCAGACAGCCCCGAGTTCACATGCTGCTTCTGCTTACATCAAAGCAGAAGGTAGCACATCGTCATCCTGCGCTGGATTTATATGTCAGTGAAAGCATCTCTGACTGCTCAGTTACCCCTTTAGACCTCTGCCCAGGGCAGGATTTTGGGATTGGGTGTGCTTTCAAACTGTGGGTTCATAAACTGTGTAAGTCTGCCTTTGAACACTGGGGAGTTCCAGGAGTTTTCTTCCACCTGTCACCTGCATGGCCATGATATGTGCCAAAAGAAAGCCTGTTCAGACTTGTAACTTCCCATGTAAACACTCTGAAGGTAACATGGATTTCTTCACTAGAGGCTGTTCTGAAAAACTGAATTGCTCCAGGCCATCTGATGTGGAAGAGTCTCATTTTTGAGGACTTGGGAAGACTTTTCCCACTTTACTTCACTGCCAGCCTTTTTTGGGGGCAAAGTCAAGAGAACCTCTGCCTGTGTTCCCTAAACAGCATGTTTTTTGGTCAGGCTGGGAGATACATGTTAAAGTAGCACATAGGAAGTGGTTTTTAATCCAGATAGTTGAATATGAGAGGGCGGGATGGTACCCATTCCCTTGTATTGCTATTATCCTTGCTGGCTCAAGTGCCTACTTGGGTTAAGAACATTTACTTTTTGTCAGTTTACAGCCAGTTCTAGCAAGAAACTTGGATTAGAAATGACCCATCAGTCTGTAAAGTTAAAAGAGGTAGAACTGCTCTGGAGAGCTCAGAAACAGGAAGATCACAGTCTAACTCTGACCAAAGCCTTCAACACAACACTGCATCTCAGCCATAGGGGACAGTACAGAGAAAAAGAGTTCCCGGCTTGAATCCTCGTAAAGGAAGTCTTCGTATCAACTCCACTGACTTTTCCTTGAAAAGATTATCTCAAATAACTGCTAGTTCTCTCCAAAAGCACAGTGGAGCTGAAGTAAACTAGCATTTTGTTACTGAGTAGCTCTTTCTTATCTTTTGTTTTTAGTAGGTGGGTACAACCAGTCAATTGTTCTAGGGGAAAACTGTATTCTTCCTGCTCCCAGCATGGAACAGAAGACGGCCCTTCCAGGGTCTGTCCAAAGACTTAAAGGTCGCTGACTGGGTTCCTGAAGTTTAGATTCTTGGGTTTTGATGTGTCTCATTTTTTCCCTTGAATATTAACATTGTGGCAAACACATTTGCACATGAGGGACATTTGTAGTGAAATACATTACTATTTTTTTCTCCATTTCCAGAAAAGGAAACCATAATATCTTACAGATTTAAAACAAACTGGAGAAGAAATACATTCTTAAAGAAAACAAATATGACTTTATGGAAATACCATCATGAAAATCGGCAAAGATTCGAAACAGAATAGAAGGCATCCAGAAATTCTTTCCCTGAGTCCTAGACTGGAAGCCAAATTCTAAATGAGTTTTAGTTATCAAATTGTTTTATCTAGATATGCATTAATTGACAAATATTAGATATTCAGTTGTTTCTCTTTTGTCCTGGTTGTCTTCTAATGGAGAGTATATAATGTATGTCAGTATACATTAAAAAACAGGCTAATTTTATTTTAGAAAAGAAGGAAGGGAAGGTAAATGAAGAGAATCAGTTAGACTGTAATAAAATAACTATGTAAGAAAAATGTTGACTCCTGATGAAAAAAGCTTAAGAGATTATTTCCACATTATACCAAAAGAAAGCTAAACAGACTGATCTGAAAGCTAAACAGACTGATCTACTTTTAGCCAGTGGTCCAAATTTCTTACAACTCAGCAGTGACCATGCAAATAAAGTTATGCTGTTCTGTAACATTTTGCAAGACATTAAGGATTTCTGGACACAGTAGTCAAAGTCCCAAAAACAACTTCTGAAGTTGTACTCACACAATTCTTCAGACACCTGTTTTCCATGTACAAACACCCTGTCATAACATAGGACAGTTAATGCCTTGAAACAAAAGATTGTTGTATACAAATAGTACATAGAGCATTTTAGACATACTTGTAAAGCAAAAAGATCCTCTTATACCTGTGCAAGGGGCCACAGAGTATACACAGATCTGCTGTGACCAACTTTTCCATCCTTTTCTCAGCCCTAAATAAGCTTATCATTGTGCCTTAGGCAAAAACCCCAAGATTAGCTCAGTTGGTTAAAGCCTAGTGCTAATAACACCAAGGTTGTGGGTTTCATCCCTGTGTGGGCCATTCACCAAAGAGTTGGACTCGATGATCCTGTGGGTCCCTTACAACTCAGAATATTCTGTGAAATCTGTGAAATTGCATCCAGGCAGCAGCCAGTTTCCCTGAGATAGGAGAGAAAGTACGCTGTCTACGTGGAAGAGTATCTCAGAGTTAGGGAGCGGCACTTGCACAAAACCCTTTACTTTATTTAGTTCCAAGTGCACAGTCCAATTGAACACATTTTTACCCCACAATTCAGTCCTCAACAAATAGCACAAAAGACTCACTGTCACCATTTCTAACAACTGTTCTCTTACATCTTCTTAATGGAAATGAAGGGTTTTAACAGCCTTAACTTTAACAGCTTTAACAGTTTTAACTAGCTGTCTTCACGTTTGCTCAAATAATAACATACAAAGTACTTGTGTTTCTCTTCAAATCATGTTTGTGTTGCCTTTCCCTCTCCTGATCACATGTGAAACCAAATCAGCGTGACGGGCTGTGGAGTTAGTGCAGCAGATACAAGCTGCTGGTATGACAATGCTTTTAGTTCTCTAAAGGAACTACTTCTGTCCCAACTGCAGGCACTGGAAATGTGTACAAGGACTGTAGCCATGGCAATCCCACTTTGCTTCTGATAGTTGGTTTAGTAAAAAGCCTGACACAGACTACTGCTAGGTCATGTGTGTCATAAATGTTGAAGCTTTAAAAGGTCACTCTTTAAAACTTGATTTAGAACTTACTGTGCAAATCAGAAACACATTTTTGTCTACCATTGGCTGCTTTAAGAAGTGTAGTGGGGATAAGCACTAAAATTTTCTTAATAAATATTTTCTACAACAGATTGCAACACCCCTTTTAACCTTGCATAGATCAGAGCAAATTAGATTCACAAAGTCCCTGCAATGCATTTTATATGTTAACTTGGACACAGGTACAGTCTTCCCTTCTAGTCAAGCAAGGGACATCAACAACCATGGTATGCAAGAGCTCTGATCACTGGGGTATGTATCAGAGACTTACCAGCATCAGGAATAGATCATACAACACTTAATCTACATTTTCAGATTGACTTCAGGAAACTAGTTGGTGTAAGTAATTATGAGCTTGTTGCTGACTTCAGTGTTTAAGAAAACCAGTCCCTAGGACATTAGTTTTTAATTTTCATTTCACCAAAAATAGTCTTTCATTCATTGATAATGCTGTGTGAATGAAGGACTGCTTACATGTGATGAACACACAAGAACCACTTAACTGAAGCTTATGTAATTGGTCATAGACTAATGTATTGGGAGGATGGTGCCTATATTATGGGACAGAAAGATACAGTTCAGATATTTTACAACAGAAAGTGAGAGCTTTCAAAAGAATGCACATTTGGAGAAAACTGGGTTGTATTTTTGTACTAGATGTGACAGTCATGGAAGTTGGAAAACTGCTAGTACTGGTTACTGGTAGGCAGAGCACAAGGAAGCACTGTGTAAGGGGTTTGAAGAAGCTCCCTGGCCCTCAGTCAGTACTTTGATATGCCTCTCCTTTTGCTGGCATCACATGCTGTGCCTGTAAAGTCCTGGTGGTTCTAGGAGGTGGGTGAGGGCCTAGGAAAGTAAGCATTGAGCCCTCAGCTTGTTTGCAGGACAAACTGAACCAAGACCTTCCTGAACCTTGGATGTGACTTTTCCCAATCACCCGTACTTCCTGATAGCATAATGATAGTCCCATGGCTAGTATTGTTGAAATCAATAGGAAGTACCAGAGGCAGAGGTCATCTTGCAGAAACCACTTTGTAAGGGACAGAATTTTACAGAAGAATTTAAGAAAACCAGTAGCTTTCACTGTAATAGCTTTGGATAACGTTTTTCCTCTGCATTGCTGTTTCATGCTGCAATGGCAGTGGAGAAGGAAATGAAAGTGGCATGTGATACACGAAGATAAACCTTTGTTGACATGCTTATTCAAACTCAGATGACTTCTGCACAGTGTAATATTTAACATTTAGGATTTCTTACCTCTATTTTACTTCCTCACCCCAGAATTTTAGTATGTTTTATAGTCCAAGTAATGGACAGAAATACGCATGCAATAGAAATAAGCAACCTCACATTTAGTTGTGCCAGTGATAGGCTTTAACCATGCATGCATTTATAAAAAGATGTATCTGTTGACTGATAACATCAGTTTTACGCATACCTTGTGTTATCTTTGCTCATACCTGAGGAACAAAGCTAAACGAGATGTTTGACATGTTTGTCTTTCTCTAACTAGAGACTAGGGGCAATAATAAAATTTAACAGACAAAATGGGGGAAGTGAGGGGTCTCTCCTAGGAACGTTGCATGTTTCAGACATCTTATAAGACTTTATCAATTAAGATATTGTGCATATTAAACAAGTCTGATGAATTAATTCATGGTAGCACAGACACAGCATGGGGGGGTTAATAAAAAAATCAGGTTTCATGACTATGAAGTGAGATGACCTTCTGGATTGTATTGGATATGTGCTCAAAGATTTTATATAAATTTCAGAAGAAGAGAAAGAGAATATTCTTAGATGAATTAAATTGTCCTTGCACTGTGCAGCAGATAACTTTTAAAGGAGTCCATAACACAAAGTTAGTGTACTTTTTTTTAATATTGAGGTTTAAGTAGTATTTTAGACCCCATAGTGAAGTTGCTGTGCATAATCCTGCCCCTTCTATGCATTGGTGCACAGTAGGTTTTACAAAAAAAAAAAAAAAAGCTAAACAAAAAACAAACCAAAACAAAAAAACAAACAGAAAACCAAAACAAGCCTCTATTTGGTTTAAGAACGAGTGGATATTTGTAATGTTATATCAACAGTCAGATCTGCTAAGTTAGCATTACTGTAAAGTCTCCTTTAAGCTGCCAGGAGTTTGGCAATTAGAGTTTCCTGCTTTATTGTTAAGCACTGCAATTGAACTCTACTGCTTTTCATTTATGATCCAGCTTGGGATGTCAGATGACACCAAAATGAATGTCCTAACCTCCAATTCAGTGGCTTAAAGGATATCTCCCCAACAAACACTGCCAAGATGAAATCCAGAAATTATTATTCAGCAGCAGTAAACAAGGCCTATTTTTGCAGGCAACCATTTGTAAAAAAGCAAGCATGACAGCTGGGAATTATAGTTAAATGTTCTTTTATATCCACTCTGAAAAGCAGAATATTAAATGTAATGCTGCTGTATTTGCAAAGAAGCACTTAGGTAATACCTTAGCAACTCTGCATTAATATTTGTAATAACTCCTTAACTCCTTAAAAAAAAAGTAACCTTGCAATAGGGTACATTAGGTCAGACTTTACAGTGTAGTTAGATGCAAAATAGATGCCTTCAAAAATTATTGGTAGAAGGATCTCTACTCTTCCATTACTTAGAGACAACAGATGACCACTGACAAGTAAAGGTAATTATGTCAGAGCACAGTCACAATTCTAAGCATATTTTTCACTTAATTCCAGACTAGATATAATTCATTAAAATCTTAATCTAGCTTCTTCCTTGAAAGCAAGAATCGGGTAGAATATGAAGGCTGAGGAAATAGAGAGAGAGCTGCTTTCATGTAACATACTACCTTGGAAAGACTGAACAGGTAATCCTGAGAGGAAAGAAATTATTACTGCTGCCTTGTTCCCCTGACACACCTCCCAGGCCTTCCAAGTTCTTTCAGGTTTGCTAAAGATTCAGAATATATAACACAGAGCAATTAAGGTTTTATACTGTGTAGACTGAATTTGCAACTGGTGCTGAGCTGTGCTACCTGTGATGTAGTCAGTATTTCTACAATATGCTCATTTGATGGGCTTTCCCTCTGAAGAAAATGTGTTATGGGATGCAAATACAAAACAAGGTTGTGTCTGTTTACCTACAGTTTTAACCTCCATAATCAGAATTTTTCAGTGTGTTTACAAGTAAACATTACCAGTACTTTCAACTGGCATGCAGCTCTTGCTCTACCCCACACGCCCCTTTTGGAGATGGGTCAATACGTGTGGAAACTACAGGTACAGATCTGAACCATCCCCAACTGGATTTACTACTGGGCAGGCAAATCTGGCATATACAAAGTTATCATATTAATATCACTGGAGTTTAAAACATAGGTATTACTTGCCTTAACACTAATGAAGGTAACTACTTTAAGTATTAAATCTTTGTTCCTGTATGAAAAAAGAGGAGAAAAAATACTTCTCCGTAGTACCAAAAAAACCCCAAATCAAAACAAACAAGAAAAAAAACCCAAACCAAAACAAATGGGAAAAAAAAAAATCTTCAAAAAACCAAAACCCACGCTCAACATCTTCTGGAAATTCTGAAGTTCTGTGGGATGCAATGCAAGCATAAAATAGACAAGATTAATGATCTGGGATAAAGTGGCTAAAAACCTCAGCATTCTGTATTCTGGTATAGTCTCAATTATCTGAACATCAGCTATTCCTAATTCCCTTCTCTCCCTCCAAGTCTGAATCACTTCCTCTGACATGTACTGAAGTACATTAACAGTGACACGGATTATTTGAAACCTCTCTTATTCAAACAGATTTGGGATATGAACTATTGTAATAACTGAGTCTCTCCGCCACGGTAGCCAGCCTCTGGCTAAATGCCACTGTATCTCAGCTAGTCACTCATGTGCAACACTCAGCAGTCTTTGCTTCTCTGCACCATTTCAGTTCCAAATAACCCTATAAAGCACTCGGAGGGTCACTTGCTGTGTATTGTTTTGCTTTTGAAATTATATTAACTTCTAAGTAAAGCTGTGCTGTGAAATTTCATTGAAGGATAATAAACTAAAGTTAACAAAAAGGCAAAATCCACAACATTTTCTTAAGCATGTCAGAGGTAGAAAATATTTCTGATGAGGAATTAGTCTCATTTAGAAAATACTGCCTAGATAATTTCAATTTCTATTTTTTTCTATTTTTTTTTATTTCTTTTTTCTATTTGAGCAATGCAACATGAAGTTGCATAAAAAAGTTACCACATGCAATTTTAAATCAATTATCTTCTGAGGTTATCATTGGGGAACACAAGGGAGGATGAAGAAAGAAACTGGTGTAATATACCAATCCTTGAAAGACATGAATTTTTCCAGACCCTGTTAAGACTTGCACTCAAACAGAAGCAAGAAGAACATGCTCAAGCAGCATAAAAATCAAGTTTGGGGATTCGGGAAGGGAGATAAAGTGTTGAAATCACTCTCGGATCATGCTGAGGAGGTATCAGCCAAATGGTAAATATAAGAGGTTCTTCTGCATCCTGGAGAGGCCGAAATTGCACCCCAAATCAAAACAAACAAGAATTTATATTTTGTATGTATATCTATAAAGTGGTAGCTCAAAGCCAAGAATTCTGGAAGCACAAAATATCACAAAGGAGCAGTTCTGGTAACACATACTGTCCCTGAAGGCATTTCCTTTGTATGTTTTGCTATATTGTTCTTGTAGGTAAACATCACTGTGAAATAAAACTGATGGCTGTTGTTATTTATCCTGCTGACAAACGGAATCAAACACTTCAGTACCTGTATGCTGGCGGCACAGACTGTCTGCAAGTGTTTTAGGTCCTACATGGAGAAGTGAAGCCATCAAATAAGAGGGAGAAATGGCCCTCTGACCTACCTGCTGCAAGCCAACAGACTGCTGTTCCAGTGCTTGAGGAACATAACTGTAAAATATGTCAGGCATTTTGATTGCACAGCAAGAAATCTGAAGGCCTTTGTTATCTTCTGCTTGTGTTCTGGTTTTGGCAAGTTAAAAATCAACACTAGCAGCAAGCCTATCACCCAGTCAGGCAGAAGGCAGGGAGGGGCATCTGACAACACAGGACCCCCAATGCTAATCAACACTAATCAGGTAGCAGGTAAATTATATTTTTAGTCTTTTTTTCCTATATTATCAAGGAACATACTTCTGCATTCCACTATTCTTCTAGCTATAGTCCCACTGATAAGAATGCAGCCATCACATTTTGAGAGAAGGTCATGAATCTCAAATAAAAATGAAAAAAGGAGAGCAGTCTGCCTTAAGCTTATTTATCAACAGCTAGTACAACCAGATAACAAAAAACTCACTATTTTCATAAAAGTATAGGGGGCAGAAGATGACACCAGTGTTAGAATTAATGGAAAAGTGATGTATTAAAAAGAAATATTTAGATATTTTAACAAACTGAATATATTGTTTTGTTTTAAATAAAGCCTAATCTCTAAAAATACTGACATGTAGATAAATCTTTCGCTTCAGCAAATTATTTTATCATAAACATAATTAACGTTTATATCCTTAAAAATTTGACACAAAGGGGAGTATTTCCCAAAATTAAGACTTGTCTCCCAGTATTACAACTGTAAAAACTGAAGCTTAAAATCCCTTCTCAAGTGAGGGATTTGCACCACAACACCCTCTTAAGAGAAGTCTGGGGTTATATTTCTTTTTTTTTTTTCCTGCAGTATTTTAGTTTTGGTTCTATGCAATTCTCTGAGCATTTTGGCATCATGTGCATCTCTGAAGACATCTCCATATAAGGGAACTTACTCAAGCAACATAGGGAAAACACAGAACACAGATAGCAGATAATAATTCCATCAAGGCTGAATTTGGCCCCATGATTCAGTTTGTGGTATTTGAAAGAAGTCTGTGTACTTAATTTTTCCAGATGTTGATTTTAGACACTTGCAAGCTGGCCTTTTAGGTAGAATTAATGACTGTCAAGAAAATGTTGTCTTCTGTAGTCTGGTACAGAGGAAAGAGGAGTGGGCTATGAACACTTCATAGTGCCTGAAATTGTTCTACGAGGCAAGAGGATCTCCCATGGGATGAGAATAATCTGTTAAAGTAGTTGAGAAGCAATATAGCACACACAGAGAATCGCATGTTTAATTAAAGTACCAAAGGCAATGCTGCATACCTCCAAAATCTTCCATAGTAATTAGCACAGCAATGTTTTAAATAGGTATTTAAGGTAACATTATATGTAATTACTTAAGACATGCATTATTTTCAAAAGGAATCCTAATAAATTAATATTAAGGACAGTAGTAGTAAGGCTCTTCTATGGAGTTCTTGTTTTGCAGTTTCAATGCTACTGAATATTGTACTAATGTTTGGTCTTAACAGGCATCAACCATCAGGAAGATGCAAGTCTTACTAGAGTCACAAGTTGTATTTATCCTACAGCAGTTTAACTTTAGTCACAGAAGTTGATTAGGCTAAAACATTATTGAGCGTTCGTGTCACTACCACCCTGGGACAGACCATTTCACAACACCGGGAGTAGTTAATGCACTGATGTGGAACAGGGCAGCCTAGGAAAGACTCCCCCAAGTTCAAGAGAATTGCAAAAGGGCTTAGTCACCTCCTTGCCTCTTAGCTGAAGCACTTCAAAGGGAGGGTGAGCAATACAGCCTTCTTTTTGCCTCACCAGATCAGTATACTCACTAATATTTTTGCTCCTTAATCCTTGGGAAATAACATAGTTGTAACTCCCCCATCAGTTACCTGCAGGCTGGTGAGCTCCATTGATGGCAGAACGGTGCAGGACCCCCTCATCAGTCACCTCCTGCCCATACTGAGCTAGCTAGCTGAGGCAGTTGATTAAACCAAGGCCCTTTATCAGGATCAGATGGGTAGGAATGGGACAATGCTCCACCTCAGACATGGCTACACTCAACTCCATGTGTAGGACTCACCAGTCACCCCCTTGCACAACGTGATTTCTTGTTTGACAGTTTGATTGAGCCACATTAATTCTACAGATTATGGTGGAATTACACACGGGATAATTTAAATAGTTTAATAGGGACTTTAATAGGACTACACATATGCTTATAATGTGCGAGAATATTTGTAAGATTAGGATCCATGTTTCCAAGAAAGCAGACTTAGTCTCTTCAGAGGTTTTTCTCTAGTTCCAGCTGAAGTCATCAGCACATGTTTATGATATTACATGTGGTGGCTGAAGAAGTTATTACAATGTCACAAAGAAGATTATGATTTCAGGTGGGGAATAATTCTTGTGCAAATCCTCTTTCCATACACACAGCCTTAGTAATAAGAAATGTAGAAAAATAGGGCAAAGATAAGAGATTTACCCATAATGAGCCAGATTGCCCAGTATGCTCCAGCTGCTTTGTACTGCACTGATGGGCTTAAATTTGCTTTGTGTTATCAGAGTGATGCAAAACAGAATGTGTTTTTAACTACACTCAAATATTTATTGTACAACGTTTTCTGCAGGATGTAAGCATGCTACTGCTCACAAAATAAAAGGCAACAATCACCCCCCAAAATTGGTAGTTTTCTTATCAGATGTTCAGTATCAGCATAAAAACAAAAAACAGTATTTGTGCCCTGCTCAGCTGATGTATAAAACCCACAAACTACAGGATTTATTTGAGTATAATTTAAACCTGATTGTACAGCAAGAAAATAGTAGGCCATATTTTTGTCTGCTACTAATCAGGACCATTTTTTTTCAAAATTGATGAAACATACAATTTATGGAGCTGAGAAAAGCATACCAATTGTAAATGTCTCAAACTTCTCAAGCCACTGTGTACTGTAGCAGAAATGATTGAGCACATTAACAAATAACTGATCCAGCTTCACTTAAGTCAATGGAAACATTTCTAAGTACTTTGGGGGATATTGAATCTAGTCCTAAATCACATGTTCTCTGAGGTCATGAGAGATGAGTTTATCCCAACATGAATGTCTGAAAACTAATGAACTTTCATTATGTTTATGTGAACCGCCATTTCCCTCACCCCATTCTTCAGTTTCCTGCTTCTCTTGCACAGTTTCCTTTTCCCAATGGGTAGTTTAGGCAGTTCTGTTTCCTTTAATTAGGAACAGCCCTGGCTGTTTTCCTTAGAGGCTATGCAGCGGAGAAGCAGTTTGAGCTGAGCTGATCCACAGCACCACAGCATAAAACAACGTCCTGGCTGCCCTGCGGGTTCCCCAGGACTGTTACAGCCCCACAGGGCTTCCACCGCAAGTCTTTTGAAAGAGCCCCGTTGGCTTCAACTGGAGTTAGAACGCTTATTCCTGACTTTTTGCTATGAAATGGAAGCACAGAATTGTTCTTTCTGCAGGATACAAAGTAGGTGGCTAAGTGGGCCACAGCTCCAGCAGTCAGGCTCCAATAGCCTGCTGTGCCTTATCCAACTAGTCCTACCAGCAGATCATTTTACGATTATTGTTTTCAAATTTGTTAAAATTTAACTGTGTTTGAAAGGTTACTTTGTATGCCTAGGGTTACACTAACACTGAAGGAAACACAGTGCTGTATTTTCGGGACAGTACATTTTCAATGGACCAAGTGTTCACTGTGTACTCGCTTTCCAGAGAGACTTCAGTGCCGAAGCCAGTCGTGGTCCACCGCTGGCTGCCAGGAATGAACACTCCCCGGGCGGGATCCCCTGTAATCCCACTGGCATGCCCAGCACGCAAACCTTGTGTGTGCCCTGTGCCTTCCACAGAGGTTTGGGACTCCCACGGCCGAGCAGACTGGCCGCCCTCCGCAGCGGCCACCAACACAGCCCTGCGCTGTCCATCAGCGCCTTAACGCAGTAGGAAAGGAAGTGACCCGCACCAAAATCCGGAGGTGCTGGCTCCCATGGGATCCATGACCACAACGTGGAGCAGAGGAACCACTCAGCTAGAATCGAGCATGAGCCCGTCGTCCTGCGAGACCTTAATGTCACTTCGACGACTTGTGCACTTCTTCCCGCCCCTCTTTCACCATCTCCCAGCGTTTTTCCAAGTTTCCTGAGATTCTGTAACCTTTTAAAGGAATCTCACAAGTTGCCCAGGCCCCGGGGCTGCGCATGGGAGCGGTGTGCCGGAGCGGCCGAGGGCTCTCCCGGCAGCCAGCCCTGCCCGCGGCCGGTCCCCCTCCGCCCGGGTTCCCGAGCGGGCTCTGTGGTGCCGAGGGGAGCCCCCGGTCCCGCACCGTCCGGGAAGGGCCCGAGCGCGGGCATCGCCAGGAACGGAGTACCACCGCCGTCCTCCCCGGCTTCCCTGCGCCTCAGTGCCGTCATCCCGGTCCACCGGGACCTTCCCACCGGGTACCGGCCGCTCGCTGACCGGGGCGGAGAGCCCGCGCAGCGCCGGCCCGCGGCCGCCGTTCCCTCGACCCTCATCCCCCAGGGTCGCCGCGTGCCGCAGAAATCCGCGGCGGCGGCGCATTCCGCG
>VYXB01007291.1:454092-512844 GCA_013397135.1 Pachyramphus minor | reverse complement strand
GGCCCCGCACAGACGCGCATTGTCCGCCCGCCCGCCCCGCCCCGCGGGGGCGCACAAAGGAGCGCGGAGCGGGACCGGCTCCCGGCGTCCCGCAGCCCTGCGCCCCGCTGGGAGCCCCGGCGGCCGCCGCGGCGACGGGCAAAAAAGCCAGCGCTGACAGCAGCCGGGCCCCGGGGTTGCGCGCGGCTTTGCCGAGGTTTTTCGCATTAGGGAACAAAAGGTGCCTGATGTTGTCCTGGTACACTGACTGTTACCTTGCAGCGAACGATTACCTGATAAGAGGAAAAACTTTTGCAATGAAAATGACACCGCTAAACAAGCAGGGATAAGTTGGTGCTCAGTGTCTTCACTGTCTATTCACAGGCTTAAATTCTAAACGTGGTACTTAATAACCAGTTGTTTCACACACGTCTGGTTTCAGGCTTCAGCAAATCCCCAAATCCTGTTTTACTTGTAGCTGAGTAGAAAGGGGAGGAGGGAGAAAAGTAGTTAACTTTAAACATTATAATTTATGCTTTACAAAATAAAGTTTTGTCTGGTTTGTTTTTTTTTTTTCTCTACTGGCTTTCTCAGGATGGTTGTGGGTTCTGCTTGCAAAGTTTGATGACATCATGTAACCAAATGTCTTCCAGAGCATTTGCTTCCAGCATCTTATTTAGTGATTTATCTACACTGTTACACTCAAAAAAAAAAAACCCAAAAAAACCAATGACCAAAAAACACTAAAAAAAAGACTAAAACATATGTGGTGTATTATTGCATGTGAAAGTAGATGCTCTTCAACTTTAAAATATATTGATAGACTCATGTAGGCTTAATGGTGATCCCTTAATGGGGACAAGATGGGAAGAAGGTCTTTGTTCTTTCTTTCAGTTTCTTATTGTCATCAGCTTCCTTAGGGCCTCCTGAGAGGAACTGTTCCAAGCCCGTGCATTAACAGAGGGTTGGAAACTGATGCATTTCATGGCTTTATGCAAAGGGCCTTCTGTTTTATCCTGCCAAGTGTTGTTTCGTTCGCCTGCTCTGCTTTCTTCAATGCCAGTATTACAGAAGGATGGATGTTCTGGGGCAGCTTCAGTTTACTTGTTTGCAGGCTTCTGCTGCAGTTCTTGGAAATGTCAGTGCAGCAGTGCCATAGAAAATAATTCAAGTGTGCCAAAGATGAATGAACTCATCTCCTTTTAAAATAACAAGCAAACAAAAAAACTGCAATGAACAACAAACCCTCCAGAAAATGTGTAGGTTTGAACTTTTAGAATGTTGTTCTTATTGTAAGAAATTGAATTGCAAAGCAATTATGTTATATACAGATATATTGGGTACTTCAATTTAGTGTCTTTCGTGGGTCTATGATTATATGTGTGTCTGTTTCTCTGTATAAATCTAGAGGATCAGCAAATAATGTCTCTCTAAAGACCAGAAATTCCTTTTCCAGATTCTTCTGTCTCATGAAGATTTGAAGAACTACATCTAGTTTCCAACTCTTGGCGGATCAGTCTTTGCTGCTGATCATAATCACACTTCCTAAAACACTGGCCTTTGTGCATGATGTTATGTTATGGGTTTTTTATTGTGGTGTTGGGATAGTGTTTGTAAGCAGCTGTAGTACCTCCCTACTTGAATGATAGTTAGTGTTAGATACCCTTGTTTGAAATTTTCAGTGCTAATCTCCAAGCAATGTTTTTCTACAGAAAACAGGCATGTACACAGCTATGCTGCCTGAGGGTCTGGCTGTGCTAGATAAAAAAAATCGCTTGGTTTTGGTTTTTATTCTTTATTTTCTCGTTTGACATTGTATTAGTGTTCAGAGAGACCTTTCGTTCACTATGGTATTTGAATAGATGAATACAACATGTCAAAATACTTTTAAAGAATTTAATTTAGTTGATAAATTCAAGATTCAGACTCTAAGCTTAAAATCTTTGTGTTTAGTGTTTAGGGCTTTTTTTCGTTTGGTTGGGGTTTTTTTGTGTGTGTGTTTTTTTGTTTTTGGTTTGGTTTGGTTTTTTTGTCCTTTTGAGGCTCCACCCCTCTCTTGTTTTGCTCCTTACCCTAGTTCACACCAATATGGTGTCTGGTCTCTGTTATGGATCTGTTTTCCTCATTCCTACAGAGAAAGCATGGAATTTGTGTACTAGTTCCCAGCTGTAAGGAAATTTGTCTGCATGAGAAATGTGTAGGTAGTCAAAGTAGTGTAATCCCTTTGAAGCTGATTCCCTGTTTACTTGAGATCACAGAAGATATTTGATCCAAAACAAATATTCAGTGAGGAGCCCTTTAAGCTGATTGAAATGGATGGTTTCTTCTGCAGACAAGAAATAATTTTCTTCTTGAGCAATGGGAGAGTTTCTGCAGTACATGAGTTTAGCATGGCATGAAATGGGGATGCAATTAGATAAAGCTACAAACTAGTTTTTATATTTGTGTCTGATTTATGCTCCACTGTCTTGTTGCATAAGGTGTGGAGCAAACAGGAACATTGGGCAGGAGAAGGAGAGGTTCCAGTTCATTCAGCTGCTTCCTAGTGACTCCACCCTTCCCATGGAAATGTTATTTGTATTGGGCAGGCATTTATCTTCTCCCTCCACTTATGTTTGATACAATGCCAGTTTCATCTTCATAAGAAAGTAAGGATGGGCAGAAGTGTGGTTTGAATGGAGAGTTAAATTTTGCATAGCATTTGATTACTCTGTGTCCCTGACCTTCCTTCCAAGCCATCCCTGTGTCAGGAAGCTGTCACTGGTCAGTACTATTTTCCAAACTTTTTAAAGACAGCAGAGTAGCTAAGGTGAGTTATCCTCTCCCTGCAGCTGCCACCCTGAAAGGTCAAGCACGAGCGAGATGGAAGAGGAAGGGAAACAAACTTTTTAAACAGAAGGTTGTTAGACAAATGAAGCCTGTAAACAAAATATCTCCCTATTTTGCAAGTGTGCAGGAGGGCAGTAGTACCTCCTGCTTTCTTTCTCGAGGGCAAACACAGATTAATGAAAAAGAATTGAAGTGTCTGTGGTGAATAATGCTAAACAGTCCTACTTATGAATATTGTGTTCCTCTTGAAACTTCTGAGGAGAAAATTCTTCTCCTGTACTTTACTTGCTACGGACCAAATAAACAGATTTAATTGCTTTGTCCAGAAATTGCTTTCCTTTATAAATGTTTTATCTGGGAACCAGATTTGAATGACTAACTTTCAAATTTTTTAATTAGTGATTTAATAGTGAGGTAAGTTTTGGCTGCCTGTAGTTAGGCCTTCTCCTTCCTCTTTCTCACTCCTCCTTTCAAAATAATATCTTTTTCCATCTCAAAATGCAACTGTTCCTACCTTGTTTTGCCCTTCTGTACTTCTTCCAGGCAATTCACACACCTTTAGGTTTGCTCACTGAATTTTATGACCCTTAGGTAAGAATGTTTGCTGCTGATAAAGTGCATTTCTATTAATGTTTTCTGAAATGATATAATAAGAATTGAGACTGTATTTGATAAAGGCAATGGAAGCTTAGGCTTTGAGAGCAGAGGAGGAAATCCTGTCACCATAGCTGACAGTATAAGACCTCTGCACTCCCATTCTCTTGTGTGTAGATATCTCTGTAACTTTTAAAGAAGTAATATTTTCTGTTTACAAGTTTTGAATTAAACTCAGGTGTTTAGTTTAAAATACAATCAGCCTTCATGACCATTTACATTATACAAATCTTCGTTTTGTTGCATAGGGAATAAATTAGAAAATTAATATTTTTGATGCTGTCAGAAATATAATAGAAATACATACTGAAGAGGAAATTTCAGAGGAAAAGGCAGAAGAATTTATAAGAGAAAACATTAAACTACCAGCTTGCTCCAATTAATTTGTGGTTTCTAATAGTTGATCATAGCTCTTGAAGTTAACACTTCCTAGGTAAGCATCAGTTTCACTGTGGAAAGCACTAAAACTTTTCTCTTTATGTCCAATTCCTGTATTTTTTCCAAAGAACTGTGAAATTTTTTTCTAGCTGGATGCAGGCTTTGGTAACAGATAAAGTTCATAACTTTATCTTTTATATTTGTCAACTTCCAGAAATCTGAGTGTGTTAATCTTCAAGCATCCTGTTTTTTAATGGCTGTTCCCAGTCCTCTTTTATAATTGTAATACACAGAGAGAGATGAGATGCTGAGTGAAAACTTCTGCTATAGTTTTGTCAAGAAACTGTCAACTCCATGCATAGAATGCATTTGACACAAGAGAAAAGTACTTAATGGTAAAGTTTTGATAATCCAGTCAACAGCCAAACTGTTCACAAAACATAAATATGACAGTGGAATAATTCCATAGCTAAACTTACAGTCAATCGATGTTTGGCACAATAACTACATGTATCACTTAAAAACACATTAGGGATATAAACAATGACAACTTGTATTTTGTCAGTTAGTCTTAAGATGCATTTTTTAAATGTATCAGTAACCAATTTATGAGAATTCTTCAACTTATTTACATTATCCCTGCTGGCTACTTCTTTCTGATACTTAGTTTTACCCTGACTGACAGTATTAAATTTCAGTAACTTGAGTTCAACAATAAGTACTAGAAAATGGTCCTGCTGCATGCTGCCCTCCACTTCTAGATCATGGAGTGTTCCTTTTCCGGGCAGAAGCCTTTTACACTCCTGAAATTGCTGAAACATGAGTTGAGCCTCTTGCTGGAAATTTTGCAGAAGATTTTTTTTTTTTTAAGAAACCAAATCAATCACTGGCTTTATTGAGCTGTAGTAATCTATTAATTTGTATTCTCCTAGTGTAAGAACCCATGTGTAAAGAGTTCTCATGTTGACTCACAAGGGGTGTAAATGCAGTGGTATTAATGCAAATTAACATATAGCTAATCAATAGCTGTATGTTTTGGTTAGATTTTTTTTGTTGTTGTTAAAGGAGGAAGGTATTCCAGCAGTGGACCTTTACTGTCTATCTCAGTGTCTGCTCTTCCTGATTGATTTTCCTCTTTCACTGTTACCATCTCAAGCCAGGTCTGCTCTCTTAGGCATGATCAGGTACAGGTTTCCAGCTCTGTGGCTACTTCAATGGAACTATTAATACTACAGCAGTAGTAAGTAGCCCTATTAACAGTTACAGACTGGCATTGGGTTGCCAGCTCATAGCAATGATGCATCTCTTTTGACAATAAGCAGAAGCAAGTAATTTGCCACGGAAACACTTCTCTTGCCAGCAGCTTAGATATTAGCACTCATGCCATTTGTTTAAAGCCTCATGTGTTTGTAGCCAAGCACTGCCCTGTTCTGTGCACTTGCCCAAGTCCAGAAACACAGAGACTTGCCTTCTGGAGCCCTTGTACAACCCCACAAGGCAGACATACCCAGTTTCATTGGTCAGTGGCCCCTCAGTAGGTGAGATCAAACAGACCTGTGAAAGTGGCTGTCCCAGTGACATCTGGCTGTTGTTGCTGTAAACCACTGACACAGGAGTTAGTTTCTTTTGCCCGGTGGTTTAAATCCCCAGTAAATTTTGACACATCATTACAAAGCTGGCAGTTGTCTTTTGGAGACCATGTGTCTCAGGGCTGTCACTTGAACAGCGCACAGCCGTGCTTGAACTGCAAGGCACGTGTGGCTGCCCTGTGAAAAGCCCTGAGTGAGGGATGTAATTTCCAGGTCTGTTTCTCAGCTTACACCATTTCTAGGAGAAAGGGGATGAATGGTATGGCCTAGCTGAAATTAGCTTCTGCTGCCTCTTGAACATCAGAGCAGAGGTGGAGCACTAGACCAGTCTGCTCTGCATGTGTGAGGACAGAAAGTGCTAGTGCTGCCACCAGCAAAGCACAGGGCCTAAGTAAATGAAGAGTAAGGATGTTTGCTGAAAACTTTGGTTATGTTTAACCTTAGTCTGCACTTTCAAATATAATACATGCACAGAAAGTGCTTTAAATATGTTCTACTGTATTAATGTATTATAGTGACCTTTTGTAGTGGTGGATTAATAAACTTTTAGTAAAACTTATGCTGGTGACACAAAATCATAAAATTTGCTAAGGTTAATTTTTAAGGGTATAAGTATCAAGTCTTGCATCCTTTTCTTGCAAGCTCATACCTCCTATGGTTAGAACACTTCTGAAGAGAGCAAATAGAGTTTGACAGTCATGACAATTAAATAGGATTAGCAGTCTCAGAAAATAAAAAGTGATTTGCATTACAGTAATGCTTACTTGTTTAAAATTTACAAATGAATGTAATCTTTGTGTGGTTTCAGAGTTTGATTTAGTTTAAAATTTAGAAAAAAATACTATTATAGTCCTGTTGCTGAGTCAATACCCTTAAAAGATAATTGGATGGAGGCAATTTTTTTTTGAAAATGGCACATCATTGATTTTTGTCTCACCATGTCTTTTTTTGACAGAACATTAATTTGGAGGACTTTTCATGTCTCCAAATAATTTACAATTTGCCTTGGAGAAAAAAAGATAGAAACTTCTTTGTACTCAGAATTATTAGCTTCTGTAGCTGCATAACACCGTATAGACTGGGCATCTGACACGTCCTTTTAAGGCAAACTTTGTAGAGATTCCCATCCCCTATGGAACTGTACAGGAAAGGCCTTCAGTGAAAACGGGCTTGAGGCCAGGACACGTAGGGCAATTTGAAACAGATTTTTTCTAAGTGAGATCATGTGAAAATCCTTTTTCTTTTCTTTAAGAGGGACTCTTTTGCTTAAAAATGCTTTTTGTAAGTATCTGATTCTAAACAACTGTTAACTTGTATAGCTATATTCAGCAGCAAACACTCTTGTTTGAGTAAATACTTTTGGTTTTGCAGTAATGCCTCATAGTAACTTATGTTGTTGTTTCTATTTAGTGGGGTTGAATTACAATGTTTTTCTCAAAAACAGTTTTGACTTTCTTCAGGTGGTTGGTTCTATGTTNTTTTTTTTTTTTTTTTTTTTCCTTTCTTCTGCTCCTTAAGCCAGTGCGGAATTTAGTAGATATCTGAAGGGGAGATGTAATTAAACTTCTTGTTGCTTATATAAAACCAGCTCTTACCCAAAGCGAGTGCTATTCTGGATGTATAAATTACAAAGACTCGAAGGCTTTGGTCACACTGGAGGAGCTGGCAGGGAGAGAAGGCCATTCCAGTGAGGCATGAAGTGCTGCTGTCACAGCCATGGTCTAGTGCCCTGTTTGGACTCTCACCAAACACCGTGCCTGGTCCCAGCAGCAGGGCCAAGCGAGGGTTTTAAGCCTTGGGAGGCTGAACTTGCTCTGGTCACTGATACTCGCTCACTCCTGGAAACCAGACTTAAACCACTCAGTATCTTTGCTGCTTCCCTTTCAAGACTTGGCCCTGTCTTCTGGGGTCAACACACAATTTTTCTTGAGGATTTTATTTAGGCTGACAACCTTTTGATTACAGAATAATCATTAAGATTATTAATAATCTTAAGGATTAATAATCCTTAAGACACCCTGCAGAACCTAAATGAGTATTTTCCTTGATTTGGGCAAAAACTAAATATTTCTGCACTTTCTTGCTGTTCTGAAATGCTTGTGTGAAGGTGGAATCTTTTCTACTGCAAATCCTAGCTGGCTGAATTATAGATTAATTCTAAATAAATTTTGCTGCCTTGCTTTGCATATTTGTGCCATGATTCTTGCCATGATAAAACTGGACACTGCTACTGAAAAAACCTTACTTTGCTTTTCTGCTAAGAAAGTTCTCCCTACAATGCTTTCCTGTTGATATTTCCACTACTACAGCCTCTTATTTCTAGACAGAGAGCATTGTCTTATTCAAGCAAAATCAGGAACACCAATTTAATGTAAAAGTATTTTTCTTTTTTCCCTAATCAGTCGATTAAATACATCACATAAAAAGATAAGACATAACATACATGTGCATTTAAGAAGGGATTTAGTTATATTTAAATGTTGATGGTGAAAGGCAACTCCTACCTCTCTGCTAATATGGACCCAGAACATTTTTCTTCTGTGTTCTTCCCATGCTTAACATGAGTCAGAGCTCAGGCCAGTACACACCAAGTAGAAGGATGTGTTGGAGCAGGACCTGTACTGCAGCTCCTGTTGAGATTCCCACTGCCTGACCAGCCTGAGCTGTCACTGCTTTGGTCAACTTCATAACACTGTGGGGGATCAATTTGAAGTTCTGCTGTATATTGTATCTGAAAGTCAACACAGAGTTAAGTCAACGGGCATATGTAGTTCAGACAGTTATCTAATGTTCTAAGACTAAATGTTCTTTGTTTAATTTTGCAAGAAGCTGTTCTGTTACCTTGCTGACATTGCTGTATTAATCATGCCTCACATGAGTAAAACGTACAAGTAACTTACTAAGAAAATAAAGACTAATGGCTTTTTATTATGATCTATCTTAACAACAACCTTTATCATTAATAAATGATGGTATGAAAATGTTTGTGATATGGAAAGCTACGTCTACTTTAAAGAATCTAGCAGGTTTTAATAAAAAAAGAAACCTGTGAGATTAAATCTCAGAGGTAAAGTACTGGTACTGAGCATTTTGTTCTACAGAAGAATAATGGAACCTTAATAATTGAGGCTTGAGATCTCTCGCAGTCATTTGCAGCACAACATTGCCCATACCTTCTGCTGCTTGGGTATTTCAAACCTACTGTCAATTCAGGTGTGCAGCATAATGAGACCACAACTTGCCTTGTGGCATCCTGAGTTTTGGATGCCCTACCCACCCTCAGCAGTGCCAGCTGTTCTTTCTGCTCATGCTTAATTGCTGAAAAATGTTGATTTGGAAGTTCCTACAGGCTGTTAAATCAGAACCCCTTGCGTAGGAGTTTGACTGTCTTTCCTTCTTTCACTGTAGTACTTTCTTCTGTACTCATAAACTTCAGTGTAGCAGGCTTATGGCTTGATTTGTGCATTACTAAAACTACCTTTTAGTTAAATAAAAAGTTGAGCTACAAGTTCATCTAATCATAAATTTTGTCACTCTGTCTTACTTTTCCTAGACTTTCTTCAGTAATCCTCTATATTTCCATGGTAGGCCTTTAAAGATGGATATTACTAGAAAATTAAGTAAACATTTTCTAACGTGTTTATGGTCATTACCTTTTTTTTATAAATATCATTATAACACGTTCTGTGTGGTTAAGGCACAGCTTTTCTGGGTGGCCATACCAAAATATTTTTTGATGTTTTCTGGTTTATAATCAACCTTGTGCATCACCTACTGAACTTTAACAGGTCAGAGATATACATGGGAAGGGAGAGGGTGAGGTGGAAGGCCAGGAGCAGCAGATTATTACTTTTTGCGCCAAGTTCATTCTTCCAATATTTTTGCTGGCAGTAAAGCAAAACAATAGCTGAAGCAGCTGATAGACAAGGTCTTCTAAAGCTTAGGTTATAAAATCTTTATTTCTTGTGATTCTGCTAAGAAAACTGGCTATGGGGAAAATTACCTCAACAAGAAAAATGTGCTATTTGTGAATTGAAAGATTTTTATCTACTGCCTTTATGAAATATAAATTTAGTCAGACATCGGTATCTAGAAGCAGCTAAGAAAATTCTCAAGAAATCACATCTTTCATCTAAATTACAAAAAAAAACCAAAAAACCAGATTGAATCGTTATATGCAAGGATGAAATGATGGTAAGAATGAGAGAAATCTGTTTTCTTTATGAATACTTATCCCAGGCACCTCTCAGCCTGCTCAGCTAATGTGAGTTCACAGAAGTAAATTGGCACTGGCTGACAGGCAACCAAGTAGTATCAGTGCAGTCAGTGGGAAACACTGAGCATTATTAACTGGGAAATGCCAGTTACCTCAGGACCTGCCATGTCATCCAGTTCATTTTCCAGTCAAGCCTGTGCCTGGGATCACACCTGGCAGCAAGCAGTCAAGTGTCTGAGCTTACTGTGTGGGGGCAAAAGAGCAGAGTGTTGAGGTTTACCTTTGGGAAAAGTGCTGAGAAAATGCAGCATGGACTGCCTTTGCTGGAGAGGAAGAAAGAATGTGCATTTTGAAGAACTTTTTTAGCAATACTTGCAGTGACAGGCATCTTTGTTTAGCCAACTGTTTTGAGAAGTATGTTTGAGTTACCAATTAGCTGCTTGCTGCTGTAAAACTTAATTCATCTGGTTTTGGTAAGTGAAGAGGGTTAGAAGAGAAGAAAAAAGGTATGGAGAGACTCAGATTGAAATAATCAGATTTTGTGGTCTTATTTGGAAGGTGAATTTGGAAGACTTGTCAACACAGTTGGGCCTTGGGGAAGAGCTCAGAGTCACCATGCAGTTTTCTTGTGAAATTACATATTTTAAAAACCATTCTATTGGGAAGAAAAATAAGTAAACTTGAAAGAATATATAGTTTTCTGAATTTCTATAGTAGCAATAGATTAGAAAATTATTCTGAGAAAGATCAAGTGGTCATTGATGGTACTGTTTCTGTTTGCAGGTTCTGTTTAGGCTTTGAGAACTACTGTTCAACCAGAATTACAGTAGTTGGTTCAGGAGATGCTTCCTGGGTTACTGCTAGAAAAACTAAATTGTTTTCAGATGCTTTGGAATTTTTTTTCTGTTTATGCATCAGATTGTTCTGTAAGAATTTTTTTTCTTCCCCCCTCAGAACAAGACTGACATCTTAGATTAACAGGCATCACTGATGTCTGTCAGTATGGCAGACTACCGGTATTTTCCATGCAGCACTCAGCATGTTGTTTCAGAAGACATCACTGTGAGTGATGTCAGAGCCTGCCCAGATTTGCTGTGTCATATCAGTCATACTAGGGGCAGGTTTCAGAGCAAGGAGAACTCAGTTCCCGTCAGGGAATAACAGGTTTTTGTGCATGAGGTTTGATTTTAGCTGAGAAGAAATTTCCTATCCCAGTGTTTTTTGAATGAAAATGATTTAAAATATTAGATAGTGCCTACTACTGAAACTGGGTTCTGTGAAGAAATTTAAGTAATTCAGCAAGATACAGACTAAATAAATAGTGCAAAAGAACTTGATACCAAGAAGTATAAGGTACAGTGGCATGACTGGAAGGTGTTACAGTTGACAGTGGAAGCTGGTGACTAAGGAGAATTTGAGTTGCAGGCCAGAAAACTGTGACTATGACAAGACATGATAAGAATAAGAAGTGCAAGAAAAGCTGGGAACAGATTCGAATGGGTGAAGGTGTTGTGGTAATGCAGCTGCCAAGAATGAGAGGGAACCGGCATTCAGTCCAAGGGCAGATGTATGTCTGAGTTGTTAGTGCACTCTGGGGGAAGGGATGGTAGCATTTGCTTCTTGAATAGTTTGCAAGCTGTCACAAAGTCCTACTGGACAGCCAGGAAGTAGAACACTTAGTTCTTCCAGCCAGCTGATCTGGCAACAAATGCCATGCATGACTACAGGTATCTGTACTTGTAAGATGACTTGGAAACCTTGAGGCATGGCTTGTTCTTACTTCACAGAATTTAAACTGGTGCCTGTGGGAAGAATGCCAGGAGTTTTGGATGGATGCTCATCCATCCCTCCTTTAAAGATTGTAGCCTAAATTTTGATTTACAGAGAAAACAGCGAGATGTTGGCAAGGTATCACTTATGCTACACATAACAAAAAAATACTCTTGAATATTAAGCAAAATGGATGCAGCTGTAAATTTTTTGTGCTAAGTAGCATAGTGGGATATAGTGAGATCCCTCAATATTAACGTTAACACAGAGTGTTCTCTGCCTTTTTGTACAACAGTCCATAATGACGGAAAAAAATGCACATTCAGATACTGAATGGTGGCTTTCACTTTTTGAAGTACTATTCCCTTTGTTTTTCAACTGGATTTTCACATTCCCTTTACCTTTGGGTTTCTTGTGCACAAACATACCTCCTCTGACATTTATTTTGCATGCAGTCCAGGTCAACACACATGAAATTAACAGGGGATTTTAATTTGTCCTTACGGTGAAAGGTCATTGGGTTGGTAGCTCATGTGGCAAGAAGCTTCACTTGACAATCATCTTGGTACCACTCCCTCTTCTTACCCACTTTCAGTAAAAATCAAAAGCTTGTATTTTCCCCCTGTCTCAGCTTCTCTGTCTCAACTTAGAGCATATGCTATTTATTTACTCTATGAATAAATACCCGGTGGTTGCGTCCTTGCCCCTCTCTGTCACCTCTGTAGCTGAAGATTAGATATGTACAGTAATCTATTTACACCACAGAACTTTAACCATGAAGTTTTAACTTGGTTGTGTAATTAAAAAAAAAAAAATTAGAAAATCCTTCTCCCTGCTTATGAGAAGAACTTACTGTTCTGTGACTTTTTCTTGGTCATTCACATAGCTAGATTTTTTAAACACTTTTCTTGTCTCAGATGTTTTGCCATGTAAATTTTAGATATGAGATTCAGAACTGTGTTCTGGAACAGCAGGTGAGGAGCAGGAATTTTGGAGAATAATTTGGGACTAGCTGTGGTCTGCTTAATTCCCACTTCCAAGCAGTAAGGGCTTCTGTGAGCTTCTGCCTTGATACCAGGAGAGAATTATGCTTTCATCTTTCCCCGTCCTGTCATAAAGCCTTAAAAGGGGGAGCAAAAAGATCTCATCACAAACTAGTGCCAAGCAAACAATGAAGAAGTATCAGCATTGGCATCTTTGGCCTCAGCAGGACAAACCGCTGCTCAGGGTAGTACTTATTTCAGTGCAAAGGATGTTTGTACACAGCACTAAAACCACAGCAATTCAGTTTCACTCAGATAGTTCCAAATTAATGAACATGGAAAATTTGATATAGGAACAAATTGCTGTTTAACCTTAGGCCTTAAAACTTGGAGTCTTCCATTTGTTATCTTTATTTGCTTTCAGTAGTTTACGTTCTAAATGTGTAATATTAAACCCTCTGGCTAAACATGGCTTAAATTCAGTACAAGATGAATATGCTTCTCTACTTATTAGAAATTCAGTCAGCTTTCTCCACCTTTTTTTTTTTTAATTTAAAAATTATTAACTTTGTGTCACTTTAAGCGAGAATATGGGCCATACCAAATTTCTCCCTGTGAAGAATGTTAAATCCAAAACTTAGAGCTTTATCTATTTTTTGTGTTCACTTTGGTGAAAAAGTGTATATGTAACCTCCTCCTATGCTATCTTGGAGTAAAGTCTTGGTCATTTCTCTTGCTGTACATAGCCTTGTATTTTATTTACCTTGGAAGACCAAAGCATACAACCTCCTTTGCTACACTTTTATATGTATATAAATCTTAGGTTTTGTTGACAAACACAGTTCCCATGATAGAGTTGTTGATGCACTTTGACAAGCACATGCTTTTATTGTTAAAACTCATGACATGAGAGCAGTTTTTTCCAAATGCCTACTAGTAGTTTAAATTTAACATGCTGCACTTTAAACTTTTGACCCCTGCTGGGAGGAGAAAGCCTGAAGCTGTAGTCAGAAATTTTGTCAGAACTAAGAAGTGCAAGCTGTTGTGACACAATGTACAACCTTGAAAGTTTTATCTTTTTTACCTGCTTTTTAACTTACTAAGTTTTCTGTTTGTTACTCCCAGTGTAAAAAGCAGTGCAGTGTGCTTAAACTCTTTCTTGAGATACTGTTACACTATTTTTCCAGAGTAGCAGCAATATGGACAGCTGAACTCTTAAACTGGAGATTTGGCATACATGTAGCCCTTAGTGTACAGTGTGTACTGTGTAATTTGGAAAAGATTAGTATAAAAGGACAACTGAAAGTCCATATGCTATCAGTTATGGTGTGAAATACTGTTTAACATCATCACTCAAATTTAACATGCTACAGGCACACTGAGTAACTTCAAGGGATACAGACAGATCATTAAAATTGGCCAACATAACTTAACTTGTTTCCAGGAATTTTTATGCTTGATAAAAGCAGTGATGATTGCTGTTCTTGTACTATAGAGGAAGGGTTTTTAAACTTTAAGAGGTCCCAAACAGGGAAGTCCTACCTGAACAGAACTAGGTGTGAGAATCAGATGTGAATTTGCCAGAGGAATCAAATTTAACCCAAGGATTCTAGCCTGAGGCATACATTGGCATAAATGTACATATATCGTTTGTAATAGGCAAGTAACACCTAGGCTTTTCCTTCCACAACCGTGGATCACCTATAATTTTGACCACTTGTATAAACATTAGTTTCCTTTCAAAGATACTTCTAACTACTTAATGTGTATCTCTGAAACGTCAACAAAAAGAGTAGCATTTACAACTTCATATATCTCTCAACATTTGTCAGAAGAAAGTAAAGAAATTAGTAGTTGGCTTGCTGCTATTTTAAACTTCTATAAAATTTTTATATCCATTGCTACAATTGAATAATTTCTACAGTATTCTGAAAGTGTAGCTTTTTTCATAGCACTGATACTTTGATTGAAGCTGCTTAGCTACTGCTTTTATCTTCAGTAGACAATGTTTTCTTTTGCTGTAGACTTTTAAGACCTAAGTCTCTTCCATGAAAGTTCAGTATTTATGAAGGATCAAACGTTGGCATGTTGATTGGTAGTAGTGGAAAAAGACATAATTTTTTACATTTATATCAAAGCTTCCAGCTCCACCCCGTAGATAGCAATCAAAGGAAAACTGGAACAACTCTGATATACACATGTGGAAAATATGAAATATTCACTAACTTAGTATTATATAACTTCTGGTTGTGCCACTGAGAGTAGAAGAGCTAAGAATTCGTAGCAAGCATAATGCCTTGCTGCTGGTAGTACCTGACCTGTCACTCTCCCTGTTTAATCCCTTCTTCTCACATATTTGAAACCTCATTCTAAAATTTTTACATCTCTAGCTTTTTGGGTAGTTTGAGTATAATTTGCAAATAAACTAACACCCATTTTTACTTTTTGTAACCTAAGTTTCCCACAGCTCAAAACATAAAACAAAAATGTTACCATGTTTAAATCAAACTATACAGTAGGTGAAGACAATTCTGAAAACTAGCAGATTTAATAATAATGCTTTTAGTGACTGAAAAGAACAACAGCAATGTCCTCTATGAAGCTGTGAACTTCAGTTAGCTTTTCTAGTCTGCTTTTCATCTTAGCTGGCTAATATCCAAAAGGTATGACTAAAAAAAAAAAAAGTAATGACATTTTCCTTATCATCTTGTGCAGAATACTGGACAGAATTTTACACCTTAATCAAGATCTGAATGTGGGGATGGGTTAGTCCACTATGCTGATCTGTAACTAAGGCACCATAGCACTACTATTACAAATAGTCTAAGGAAAATAAGTATTACTCAGACAAGTTTTTGAAGTAAAGCCAGAGATACAGGAATTTTCCATTCCCCTTAGAAGAAAAATAGAGAACAGAGTACTGTAATTTTTAGCTTGGTCACTTTGGAGTCAGGGATTACAAATGCTAGCCAAAATGTAACAATTGCCTCTCTCCAAGTAGTTCAGATAGGTTGGAGTTATAATCTCCTGCCGTATAAATATAGCTGCTAATGGCTGTCCTTCCTGGGCTGAAGTCTTAAGACTATATGTAAAAAGTCTGAAATTTGTATTTTGATCTGAATGCGAATGGCTTTACATGAGTTTCTTGTTAGGAATCTGTAAGCAACTGGTGTAGCTGAGCTGATTTTCCATGTGTTAGAAACACTGCAAGTATATTCTATGCTTGCCTGTCAGGTTTCTCACAGTAGTTCCCTCATTCCCACCTTGCTCACTGACCCATGCAGGACAACTAATGAAGGTGGGAAAAAGTGCTGGCAGCCTCTGCACTAGTGGAAGTTATTTATCCCACACAATCTTGTGCTCAGATTACATTTTCTGCAAACAAAACAAATTGTGTTGCTTCCAGTGATAGAATCCCTTTTGTCCAGCTCACCAACATTGAAAAGTATTGCAAAGGTGACAGGTGTAGGCTGAAGGAAGTTTGAGCTGCTTTTTGCTTTGTTCAGGAGAAGGGAACAAAGGGCAGAGTGGAGGAACATGGATGCTGTTGGCAGCCAGCGTTGTTGAAGTTCACTGCTTTTAAGCGTTCATTTCACAGGAATGGGTTTCTAGTGTCTGAAGCATAAACGGACACACAGAGTAGTGAAGTCAGAACATCTGGAAAAGGAGTTTTTAAGTCACCTTGCTAAAAACTCTGGGCCTCTGCTTGATGACTTTTACTTCAAAGACTACTGCAGGTTTTCTTTCTTTGCAATTAAAATATGAGATCACAGTTTATTCCATCAGTCTTCCAGCAAGGTCAAAGAGAAACAGCAGGCATAATAAAGGTTAAAGTTAAAGACAGACAGAATCCCCAGAATTCCTAGCAAGATAACTCTTAATGGTGTTGCAACAGGGAAAAACTTACTAGGTCATCTCCATTAATCATAAACTAGCTATAAAACCAAAGCCACCGTAATCTTCAGCTTCAAATCTATTATATAAAATTTCCCCTGTAGAAATCTGCATGTGAGCAGTAGTACTGATGGTATGGCAATTCAAAATTCTTGTGTTCATAACACACTATTTCCCTTTCTTACTTCCTGCCAAAGTACAACTTGGGTCAAATATTTTTTCAAAAAAAGTCATTCCTCTGCAGCTGTCAAAAGACTGTTCATGAGCTCCAGCGGTTCTTACCCTAGAAAGGGTGGTACATGCTTCAAAGTGCTTTTTGCAAGTAGACTTTTAGTAAAGCCATGGACATTATAGTTGAAGTACTTACATCTGTACTCTGATGCATAAAATATAATTTAAAAATCCAGCAATAAAGTTACTGGATGACTGCTGTAACATACTCTGAAGTGGATTTGGGGAGGCGGGGGAAGAGTTGGAGATTTCTCTCCTGAAGTAACTTATAATTGCTTGTGTTACAGATTGCCCTGAAATATGACCCCCAGATAGAAGAAGATCTGCGTAACTGGATAGAAGAGGTTACAGGGCTGAGTATTGGTGCAAATTTTCAACTGGGATTAAAAGATGGCATAATCTTATGCGAGTAAGCATTTATTAAGTAACCTTATTTTTAGGAGGTTTCTACTTTTGAGGAAATAAGAAGGGACTTTCTGAAGGTTCCGCTTCAAAACACATCAATAGTAACAGTCAAAGAAAGCTGACTGTAGGGTGGGAGACTTCTTTGAAACTGTGTTAAAAATGAAAACTTAAATCTCCTTTATATTTCAGCAAAAGATTTCTCAGTGTTTCTAAATTTAATGGTGAAGCTCATTTCTATAGTAATCAAATGGCGCAGAAAAATTCTTATGGTCTATTAGACTTGTTAGACCTAAGATCTGAGCTAGGCTGTCTGTATAAACCAAAAAATTAACCATTTTGATGAAACTAATGCAACTAATAAAGCATGAGTGAAAGTATTATATAATGCCTGCACAGATGGTATAAGGATGAGATTTACTGTTTAAGCATTTCCCTCTTTTTCACCTCTCCAGGCTTATAAATAAGCTGCAGCCAGGATCAGTGAAGAAAATTAATCAATCAAAACTAAATTGGCACCAGGTAAAACAAAAAAACCCCAAACCCAGAACTACACCTCTAACCCCTTCAACCCCAAACAATTCTTTTGGTCTGTATTAACAGATTTGCTGTGAATATGGTACATCTTAAATCTTAGTAGCACCAGGTTTGCATATGATACATATCCAGCATTTGAGGATACTGCACTTGTGAAGAGTTTAACAGAAAGCAGCTACAGCTGAGATAGCTCATCACTGGCAGCTGAGTATTTAACAGTAGTGCTTTAGCTGTTCAGTGAGGTGTCAGATGGAAGAAGAACTTAGAGTTCTATAGCAAGGCCTTTTCCAAGTTTACTTTTTATTAAATCACAAATGAGTTTTCTATCCAGGCAGTGCTGCAAGGTGTTAGGTCAACAGCTTGCTTGTACCTAGACATTGCTGTATGAAGTGTCCTCCTGAGAAAGCATCTGGAGAGGATGCAACATGCATTAGAACAGCCCTGGAAGGGTTGCTGCCTGGAGTTGACTGCCTTAGCTGTTGCTGGGTCTAGCTTAATACTTTGTGTATTAAGTTTCCTTGGCATTGAACACTTCTAAATCTGGTGGAGGATCTTTATTTTTTTAAAAGATTGTAATACCTCTTAAGACCTCAGAAGGAAATAGGAGATTCAGTCCTTACTGCTTGTATTCCATATTGCTTTCCAATTTCTACAGCATATAGTGCTAATAAACCCCAAAACTTATTTGTCCCAGGAGGTGAGCAAGATAATGCCTTCAGTCCAGTTTAAATCTTCTTACTATCCACGTAATTCTGTTTTTATTTTATTCAAAATTATCAGTTGCTAAAGTCAAATAGCATGGCCACTATGTCAAATTTTCCAATTTGAAGCAGGTTTTAGATTAGAATTTCTCTTGGAAGGGACACACAGTTGAGACAAGTTTTCTTATCAAAGCCCACTCTAACAAAGTATATGATACTCACTGATGGAGAGATGCCCAACTGGATGACCCCTTAGTCTGATTTCTGAAATCAGTATTAAAACTAACAAAAAATAATCCCAGACTTCCCACCAGACACTCTTAACCATGCCAACTGTTTTGTCGAGTTTGCACAAGGCAAAGAACTTGTGTAAAACAAGCAAACAAACCAACACCAGAAAGCTTTAAAATTACTTAGTTTCTGCTTTGAAACACTGAATAGAAAACTGGCTTTTTTTGTTTCTGTTTAGCTGGAGAACATTGGGAATTTTATCAAAGCTATCCAAATCTACGGCATGAAGCCACATGATATTTTTGAAGCAAATGATCTTTTTGAAAATGGAAATATGACTCAAGTACAGACCACTCTAGTGGCACTAGCAGGTCTGGTAAGTATTTGTACCCCAGGAGTTGGCACAAACCCACATGCCAGTCCAGATGCACTCTTACAACCAATGTAAATACAGAAAACAGCATACAGCCTGGCAGGAGAGGACAGACAGTGCTGAGAGTCTGAGATGGTGCACAGAGGTTGCACTTCAGTGGGCTGTGTGCTACCCCAGCCCCAGGGCAGGTTTGGATTTATTCGTGAGGGATCCTGACTGCACGTGGCCTTGCTCTGGAGTGATGTGCATACACAAAAGAAGGGAGGCTCACAGGAGAACAGTAATCCCTGCAGAATATCCTTTGGACTCCAGGTTCATTGCCACCTTCAGATGGCATGGGGAAATGTTACTTTCTCTCAGCCCAAACACACAGTCTGCCATAGAGACAGACCTGCTTATGGCATCATTTGAGAGCCCAGGCTGAGGGCTGTAAAGCCAGTATTCCAGTAATAGAAAACATACTTCAAACGCTGAATATTCTATTTTCCCTCTCCCTAAATAGGCAAAAACTAAAGGTTTTCATACTACAATTGATATTGGTGTCAAATATGCAGAGAAACAAGCACGAAGTTTTGATGCAGGAAAACTAAAAGCTGGTCAAAGTGTAATTGGCCTGCAGGTAAGTGGGAAATTCAGAGTTGCAGTTAATTTGTTACATTTTAGAGCAACTTTCTTGTTTTGATTAACATTACATTGTTTATGCAAAACCAGCTGCAGAATTACAATATATTCTTATCATGGAAGGAGGAATGAGCATTTAATTCTTGTAAGCAGTTGACTGGCTTTATAAGTTCAAGTGACTCCCTGGAAGATTAGTTTGTTTGTTTTAAATCTGCTAGAAGAGTGATAAGGAGGAAATGAACAGCTAATATTAGCAGCGTCATCTCTGTCTTTTAAAGTGATTTTAAAGCAGGAGGTTTTGGATAGCTAAAGCTCCTTGTATGGTAGAAACTTTTTTTCTCTCCACTTTCCTTAGTAGTCATAAAAACCAAAATAAAATCTTAAAATTCCTGTGGTGGAGAAGTTGCGGCAGCGTAAAGGAATCATTACCGTCCAAGGTAAAAGTTACTTATTACATTTTGAGGCATACATCCATTCCAGCTGCAATGCAGTTGGGCACATGCCAGTCATTTAAATGCCTTAGGGTGACAGCTGCTTTTATTTTTCCTTTTGAAACTCAGCAAGGAAAAAAGAGTAATTTGTTAGGGTAGTGGTCAAACTACATGAGGAAAGCGTGAAATTAGTTACACACTGAAATGAGTTACCAACCATATTTGTTTCCTTAGACTAGGCTTAATGTACAAATAAAAATAATTTTTTCTGTCCACCTCTTCCTTCCCCCAATAAAGATGGGCACCAACAAGTGTGCCAGTCAGGCAGGCATGACTGCTTATGGAACTAGAAGACATCTGTATGACCCAAAAATGCAAACTGATAAGCCATTTGACCAGACAACGATCAGCCTACAGATGGGCACTAACAAAGGAGCCAGTCAGGTAAGCAGGGCAGTGCGGCCCTTGCAGAGGGACACAGCTCTCAGCCAGAGACAGCAGTGCCATAGGACTATCTGCCAGTGGCACACAGCAGCAAAGTCTAACAGGCAGCAGCAAGTGGGTACAGTTCAGCTGTGCTTTTATGCAGTAACTGAAGAACTTGAATTTCCTATCATTAACCAATGTGTGCTGTACTGAATGTCTTCAGGCATAAAAATGACTTGGTGTTTCTAGAATTTCCAGCTGGCAGTGTTATACCAGAAGAAAACAGTAACTTCATTACAAGTTACTAACTACAGAGAGGCAAAGAAGAGATTGCTTCCACCTCAGTCACAGTACTTAGTATATTCTTTCCAAAGAGGAACATAAGTTGAACCTTTCTGCAAGGACTTTTTTCCTGTGAGTTAGCTACTAGTGAGCACATGCTGCTGTGCTGCTTTGTTATACTTCACTTCCTACTTCCTAGCATTTCCAGTAAGGTGTACTAGTTAAAACTGTAAATCTAGTAATTACAGCTCTTGATCTTCTGACTGAACTTCTACAATCCTGTTTTATTAGGCTGGTATGCTGGCACCAGGTACCAGGAGAGACATCTACGATCAGAAGCACATATTACAGCCTGTGGATAACTCAACTATTTCATTACAAATGGGTACCAACAAAGTAGCTTCACAGAAGGGAATGAGTGTGTATGGGCTTGGACGGCAAGTGTATGACCCCAAGTACTGTGCTGCACCGACAGAACCCGTCATTCATAACGGCAGCCAAGGAACAGGAACTAATGGGTCAGAAATCAGCGATAGCGATTATCAGGCAGAATACCCAGATGATTATCACGGAGAGTACCAAGATGACTATCAAAGAGATTACCATGGTCAGTACAGCGACCAGGGCATTGATTATTAGCTTTGCATCGAAAGTTCAGTATTAGTCCATTATTTTATTCAGTAAGAACGAAACTAGCCTTGTGGAATTGTTACCTGTCTTTCCTACACACTACGCTTAATGTACCTAAAGAAATACTGCCTTACATACATTCCTTTTTTCCTTTCTCTGCCCTTTCCCTGTCTAGTTGCCTTTAGTGCTGTAACAGTTGTAGTCTACAGCATAAACAATAACTGCATATGAAGTAAAAGGAATACTGTGAAAGGGGGAGTGCTCTTGTACAGCCAGGTTGTTTGATAAGGAGCTATGCATTCTCACAGTCTCTACTTAAGTAGGTATTTACATACCACGTTAAGCCTTCATTTTACATATTTACAGCTTTTCTGTTTTCCAGAGGAGATTAAGGAATTTCATGCTTAAAGTTACATGTGGTCTTTGCCAATTAAATTTAAGATATCCCATTAGTGATTTAAATATCATTGCTATGTTTCTAAGGTATTGTTTGCTAATGGTAAGTCCTGCATTAGACATAAGCGTGCATTTGTGATTGTGTATTCATTCCATTATCAACACTGACCAAACTTAGAAATAGTTGTCTTACTAAAAAGGGAGCTTGTACAAAGTCTTGAGCCAACAAAAGTCTCATGATTGATGGTGCATTTACCTTTTATTGTGCCATAATATATCCATGTAGAAATGCTTTTTTTCTTCCTTGAACTGTATTTATTGCCACACTTCTCAAACTGATCCCAGTGTATTTTTATAAATAAATATTTTTTTCTTAAAGGTATGTAGAAGATCTTGTCTCATTTGTTATGCTACCATTCTTAAAGATTAGATGTTAGAAGAATTATTCCCAAATCAGCATCACCTTTGCATTTGTTAAGGGTAATGTAGAGCTCCTGTCTGGAGCACTTTGGGTTCATTCTTTTCCATGGGATTTAATCTAACAACCTTGTAAAAATCTCCCAGGAACGACTGACACTGACTTAATAGGAAAGGAATGTAGCTCCTTCACAGCCGAGTTCACTTCCCCTCTTCATGACTGTGAGGTTTTGACCAGAGATCCTTAGCTGTTCACTAAATCCCTGCTGTTTTCTCAAGGCCAATGAGGATCTGCACATACTTATGGCTGCCTCTGCTTCAGCCTATAGCCTTTGTGCCATCACCTGGAGAACTCAAAACACCCTTGCTTTAGATTACATAAAGAGACACCCACTCCTTGTTCCTGCTGGCCTGCAATCTGAGTTATTCAGTTACTGATAGCAGAGCTTTATTCCTAAATGGAGGATGCTTTCTTCCTCACCATAGAATGCAGACAGGCTGTACTAATTTACCTGCACCGTTTACAAAAGGAGAAAAAAAGAACATGTATCAATGGGGGCCAATGTTGCAGATTCTAACCTCTGTAAAAAAATTAAAGATGCCTGAAAAGTGTTTACTGCAGTTTAAACTTATTGCATTCACATATGAGATTTTTCTACTTCCAAGGTCTAGACTTGTGAAGGATTGTTCTCTCAAGACTAGAAATTGTTTGTGCTTCTTCCATTAGTTTCTTTTATCATTGAGTGTGATGTGGTGATCTGACTTTCAGCTGACCTGTTTGTTGTATAAGTGTTAAGCTTATTTATTTCACAGACTTTAAATTAGAAAGGATCTCTAGAGGTCACTGGTCCAAGCCCTTCATCTGAGGCAAGAGAATTATTAGTAAGATATCTGTTAAGACCTGCTCTTCCTGAACGAGACTGTTTGTCCCCCTTCAAAAAAATAGTGTCTAACAATGTAGAACTGTTGTATTGAATGCTGAAAAGCAGTTCTCTGATCAATAGTAGAAGCTTTGTTGTTTTTATAGTTTGGGTGAAAGCAGTGTCTCTTTTTTTAAAGCCTGACCATGCCCTGCTTCCTGCTCTTTCTGAATTCAAAACCTAGGCTTTAAACTGCTTGCTCACCTTTATCATATATTTGAACAGAAGAAACAGAAGAACACACAAACTATTCTCAGTATGCCATTTTCTTTTATCCACAGAAGTATCTAGGGGAATCATAACTGAATTGAGAGACTGAAGTAGACACCAAGCAAGACAAAAATCAAGCTGCCTTGCTTAAAACAGCAGGCTGCAATATTTAGCCATTTCCTGGTAAACAGATACCAACAGTCCCCATCTCCTATTTTTAAGGAATATAGTTATAAAAGTACCTTTCATTCCACTGAATCTTCCATAGCTGCAAGAAAGAAGAGTCCACTCAGTATTGGGCTGCTTTGCAGGGCAGGCATCAAACTGTTGAAAGTGGCTTAGACCACTATCAGAACTAGCACTGTGTTCCCAGGAGCTGTGCCTACATACAGCCTACTTTATAGTTGCCTGACTACAATATTCTGCAGGGGAAGAGGAAGACAGCTGTCAGAAACAAGCACTAAATAGCATCAGCTTCTGTAGCAGTGCCTTATCCCTCTAACTCAGGTGAGGACTCCTGCCACACAGGAATGCTACAGCTGGAGGTTGTTGACCCAGTTGCTAGTGTAATGTATCTAAGACAATGTGTGTAAGACGAGGGAGGTCTTGTGTTCTACCTGAAAGCTATAAAGCTATCCTTGTGTACAAATTTAATTAAAAGATATATATTCAGAAGTCTTCTGTAAAAATATACATGGCTCTCAAAACCATACTGTTACAGTTGTAATTTCTGGCCTACTGGCCATTGCTTAAATGGAACACACTCAAAACCAGCTTAATTGGTGTTTTTTACTACCTTCCTCCTTTAAAAGTCAAGGCAAAATTTGTCTGCTTTCTCCACTCAAGAGCTGCAGTGAAGGCAATGCCACTGCATCATAATTGTAATGAGCAGAATCAGAGAGTCTTTGAGATTAGGAAGGAACCTCTGAAGGAGGAATTTTCTGAAAACAAGGACATATTTAGATAAAAATTTCCCTCCTTTTTTCCCACCAGAGAGTTCCTGAGTCAAAGGCCAAAACATGCAGTGTGAGTATCAAATACAAACAGGAAGAAATCCCCAATGTGTAATAAAAACTGATTTTTTTAACTTCCAAGCAAACCTCTTATGCTTTGTAAATCAGTAAACAACACATTTACATGTGGGGACGTGACTGTTTGGAAGCAATCTTACTGGGACCCAGGGCAGAGGAAAAGTTTTGCCTCTTTTTAAGTACCGTATCTGCACACTTTCTCAGGGTTAGAGATCTATTCTTTATTCATCAGGATTTTCAATTCCCACAGCATCCACAAGCCAAGTACCAGAAGTACCCAAGTGTTCAGTTTTAAATAATGAAAGGTGGAGAGTCAGAGACAGTAGATTATCAGCTTCACCTGCCAGGCAGAAGGTAATTTCTTTCCTCTTTTCATCAACTATCCCATATTCCACAACTTCTTGAAGTGGCTCATATTAAATTAGACAAAAGTTAATTAACTGATGAATAAAAAGTATTTCTTAGCATTCCCTAACAGCTAACTAGTCTGCTGTCAACAGCAGGAGACCAGTATTTAGCTGAAAGATTTCTCATTCAGGCCATCAATGAGCTTTTCTGTGTGTCATTTCCAAGCTGTGACTAATCAAGGGTTTATCAATCTATTCATTAAGGTAGCTTCTGAGTCACTTACCTGTAGTGATGTCTCACTTCCTATACTGATGACTACTGAAATCCCTGGAGTCATCTTCCCACCTCAAACAAAGGAGCTTTTGAACAAAGAGAATAAAATGTGCCACTGAGTAAAATCTAAAATTACCCCATATTCAGAATGAGGTGGAGTACATGATGTGTACTATAATCAGGATCCAGGTAAAAAATTTAAACAAACCTCAAAATTGCTCACAAGAAAATGCTCACAAGCATTTTCAAGCTGACAATGCTGACAAGTAACAAAGTTACCAAGTTAGTTTTTCTAAAAGTGTCTACACTTACTGTGTTTCTGTTCGGACTAGAGTCCTGACAGTCACTACATTCCTGCATGACATATTTCACACCCATGTTACAGCTAACATTTCTATGAAGTATTATTTATAACATCCTTTTATCTCGTGTCTGCCCTGTTTTATCTATGTCATCTGCTACTTTGTCAAGCTCTAAATCCAGACACATTTTTTTTTGCTTCACGTTTTGAATTGCAGAAGGAAGATAGGTGTTTAATTTTACTTGCAAAAAACCCAAGGACTATTCCTCAGCTGCCCTTTGGAGAAAAGGTGGTAGATAGTTTATGATACTAACTTGTAAAAACCATTCCCAAAAGAGTATAATTAAAAGAAACACCTACCTCATAACTGCTAATTATCTTGACTACAGAGAATTTCTGTCAAGGGTGATTTCCATCAATGAGCTCAGTTTGTTCCTTAATTGGCTATTCAGATATGCAGAATAAATCAGGAAACAGTCATCTCAGTGCCTCCTCTACAAATGTTTCTACATTTACTGATGCAGGGATGACTGGCGCAGCATTCCAGAGAAGCATGAAGGAAATCCCGTTAATGGAGATACCAAAAAGCTAAAAAGAACAGCTCCATGACCTTGCTCTGACTTAGTAACTTTAGTCTGACAACACAGAAATTTACAAGGAGTTTGTTTATTAACAACTTTCAGACCATCATAACAAGTGTAGTAATAAAAATCAGATGTGATGACACACGAAATACTTTATTTGTACAAACAGACTGTGTCATTTTACCAGTGCAGAAAGTACAACAGAGATTTAGAGAACTAATACTTTGTCCTGGGGTATTGGTAACCTTTAGTTTTCTTCTATGACTGTTTTTGCTACTGCTGCTCTGCTTTCATACTTCTGATGTGCTTCACATTCAAGTCTACAAAGCGAGAAAAAAGGAGTCAGTGTGTAGCACTACTTCTGTTTCTGCATTTAAATGTCATAAGAGTAAACTGGGAAAACAATTAAGGTTCTTTTGTGTCTCAAATCCACAATCTTCTTGCAAGGAATAACACCCACTCCCTGGTTTCTGTGCTTGGCAAAAAATTACTGAAGAATGCAATAACAGACCCAAACTCAGCACAGCTATCCCCCACTGTAGCAATAAACAGGAGCAGTGCTCTGCCTGCAGCAGAATGCCCACAGAATTGTGAGAGTTGGCTTGAGCCTGGTACCTCTTGAACGCAGATCAAGAAAACTCCCTGACATCTGTTACACTCATGTAAGCAGCTGTGACAGCAGAGATCACTCACAGCAGTGCCCAGCACATGTAGGTGTCAGAGGAGCTGTTGCTGCAGAACCTTTCTCTGGCAGCCCTAGCTTGGCCCCCTCGATACTTGGGGAAAATCAGTCCCGATAGTGAACTTGCTGGGGCAGCCTCTCAGGTTGGGCAATCTGCAATATTTTTTCAGATGTCAGTTAGTGAGTGTTTACTCTCAGGACTTTCCCAAGCCTGGGTGTGGGGAAACACTCCCTTCTGGCACCTCAGTTTTGTTACCCCAGCATAAAACAGAGTAAATAAATATATATACTGTTAAAAAAAGAAAGAAAGAAAAAGGCTGGGGGTGGAGAGGGAAGGCCTCTAGGCTTGATATTACAGCTCTGGAACTTCAGCAGTTCCAGCATGACATTAAGCAGCCTACCACTCTTCTGACTTTGCTACAGCAGGCATGTGAAAGCTATCTGAATAGCATTCATCTCCCACCCCCTTGCCACTGTCCAGACTTTCTCCTCCTCTCCTGGGCACAATGGGGAATGGGAAGAAGGATGAGAAGAAATATTTGATCCATTCATTTTGCACCAGCAGAGGGTTTCCTGAGGAGGGAAAACAATAGAAGAAAAACCAGGATACTGGGTACAGCATGTTGGTTGCTGTGAGACATCAGGAGATACATGTTAACCTACATCCATTCTTCCAAACACACTAGCTGCCACATAAGTACATATCCCATGCTCCTCTCTCACCATAGGTTGGAGCTCTGTTCCGTCTTCATTATCGTGGAAAGGTCTTGTGCTTCTGTGTTTTTGCCCTTCTGTTAACTTGTTACTCTGACTCACAAAGGTCTAAAAGCAAAAACCAGGGTGAGATCATTTGGGAAAGCAAACCATTATGTAAATAAAAATACCTGGTAAAGGAAGATAATTAGCCTGGGGCTAAGAAACTGTAGCTGGTTCTTGGCTGGATGACACTGAGTGATACTGGGAGGGACTCTGCAGAGGCAGAAAAAGTGATGAATGCAACTGAGAAGGATGAACCGAGAATCTCTGTTACATCTCCTACTGCAGGAATGAGGACTCTGGCTGTATGAAATCCCTCACCCAGCTCTCCGCCCACTGCTGCACATTGTCCTGAGGGCCACAGCGCCTCCCTTCCACCCCCAGTGTGTTTGTAACCCAACTTAACACAGACAAATGCCTTCATGTGTTGGGAAACTCCAAATTCTTGGCTATGTGAGCAAACTTACTTTTCATCATACAATGAGGAGGAGTTTGGATGTGCTGCCCCCAGTTTTTCCATAAAAGGATACACAACCTGTCCTGCTTGGAAGACTCCTTAGCCCTGTGGGCAATCCCCTCTTCACCCACGGCCCTAGGGCATGGCTCATTACAAGGAATTAAGACCAGAGTCAAAGAAAAACCAAAAAGTTTGGAAGTGGAGAAAGGAAAACCTGTGTTTGTTTCATGAAAGAGAATTGGCTTAAGAAGTATTTTAGCATTTGGCAAAACAGAGCGGGAAGAACAGAGGTCAAGGCTTCAGAGTTTTCCATTCAGTTATATTCCTGCCCAGAACATGTGCGTAAGTACTGTTCTGAACAAAAGCCAAAGAATATATATGTGCTTTCTTCTGTACAAAGGGTTAAGCCTATCTTTAGGTTGCCTTTTTGTTGGTTTTGGGTTTTGTTTTTACTTTGTTCTCAACAAAATTCTATGAACATTACAGAGATTCTAACAGCAGTATTAAAAAAAAAAAAAATGTTCTTCAGACCCTGTCCTGAAGAAATCCATCCACAACATTTGTGTCATGTGAGCTACTTTGGCTGCTGAGTTTGTTTTTCATGAATCACTATGATTTTCTTTGTTGCATGGTTTATGGAGGAAAAGACAGAACTGGCAAAAATAGCATGAAAGGGAAAAAATCTGGATCTTCAGATATTCTCTTAATAAGAAAGGGATGGCACATATATATTCAAATTCTTCAGATACAGCTCTCCATTGCTATTAGCTACATAGTGATGGTAATACAACACACTGATGGTAATACAATATGGTAATTACAAGGGTAAAGACACAGAAAAATCAGTTCAGAGATAGAAGAATTTAATCAAGAGACAGAAGACAGTGTTTTGGCAAAAGAATCTATTAAAGGTATGAAGCAGAGCAACTCAGGTTTGCATGAAGTTTCTGCAGAAGTATAGCATCCACAGGATGTGAAATGGATCCCTGACCTGCTGCTCACAACAGGGAACACCTTGTTGTTTACTTTTTTCATCATACAGTAAGTCACAATAAATACAAACATGAATCTTAGGGCACCCTATGGATCAGTTTCTGCAGCTAGCGCATCTATTTCTTTGTATTTTTTAATTACCAACAATATATTGAAGACATATCTAATAAGGCCTAAATAATCAGCCACTACTTACAGAATATGATCTAAAAGAAGGCAGCAGATCATAGCTAAGCACACAGGGGTCAAGGAACCCATTTACTGCAGTTTATAAATTAACGTACGACTTGTATGCCTGAGTCCATCCTGTTCTAAGGTGTTGGAAAGGAAATAGCATGGATTGTGGGTTCAGATTACTAGGTCTTGGGCAAAGAAAAAGTGTTTAAAAGCTTAGAATGGCTCAAATATTTTTTCTGTTATCACTGGGGTTTACCAGCAGCTCCTGATCCACGAAGTATGGCTTCTCTGCAGTTCCATCATTTGTTTCCATATCAACAGCAAAGCAAAGAAACATGGCATCTGCTGTCACTTCAAACACAGACAGAAAGCTGTGGGACATCAGGTAGGCAAAAAATCCAACCAGCAACAGAGGAACTACCCAAGCTTGCAACTCCCGGTGGTAGTTAAATGCCATCAATCCTCCAAAAACAGTAAAACATACCACAAACACCTGTAAAGGGCAGTGAGAGAGAAGCGAAACCTCATTAATCATGTAGAAATCTTTCTTAAAAAAAACAACAAAACAAACAATCCCCCAAAAACCCTGAGGCAAATAGATTACAACCAATATTTTAGCAGCACATCTCATCTGGGAGATAGCTAAACAGTTTCCAGCATCACATAGTTGTCACGCTTTTCAGTTCCATGTGTAAATTCCATGGGGCAGAGACAATCTTTTGCTATGCATCTACCAAAGACTTGTTGCAATGGAAACTGCAAGAGTGGCTCCAAACACACCACTGTAATACAACCAAATATCTCAGCAAAGACCATGAAAAGGTTTAAATTCCTCAAACATTCTTCTCTCTTGAACTCACTTCGTAGCATTAACAACACTGACTTTAACAAAGATAAACTTTATTTACTTTAGGTATATGAAAAGATAATCAAACCTGATTTTTCACTTCATTCTTACAAAACAGTACTTTTCTTACTCTTACCTTTCCTAGAAATAGGAGAAAATCTCCAAAACAGCTAATGGATGCAAGTTTAGCAGAATTCCTTGCCAAAATACAGTCAGCATCCTTTGCTGATGTACAAAAATTTGTCCCATTTATGGCTGTAGTTGTGTATGCATGCTGAAATGAGATAATAATGCAGTGAGAGAGAAGACTCATAATCTAAATTTTACTTCAGCAAAATGCAAAGCTTTAAACTCTCTTTGGAAATACTGACTTTATGAATATAAAGAGTTACGTTGCATAATACATTAATTTTATTTAAAGTTACTATAACAGTTATGCTTCTAACTTCCAAGAGTTTTTCTACATAATTTCCACTATTAGCAAATGCTACAATAGTAACTAAATAAATTGCTGAACCCATATTTATCAATTTTATTTTAAAACATTGAAGTTCTCTACCCTAATTTTGTGAATGAATATGACACAATTGTCACAAAACACCTAGAGTCACACTTTCCAAACTTATTTGCTATCTATCTCCAAGACTGCTGGCAAACTATGTAAGTGAAATAATGAAGTTATGTATTTACCAAGTCATTAAAAGTTAATGATTAAAAAGCTTTTATACATGGTGCTTTCAAACTATGTATATGCTACTGAAATTCAAGCTTATGGTTATAGCCATAAAATAAACCTGTTCATGAAAAATGAAACCAACTGTGAAAATTACTGGAAAAGAAGAGCTGAAGGATCCTGGACTAGACCAGTGACTGTTAGGTCACAAGCTCCACCCCACTCTGAACTTCAACAGACAGTAGGGGCACTCCCAGTTTTTCAATGTTTTGAAAATTTTACATTTCCCCTTGTGGAAACTTGCCTGGACAGGTGGGAAGGATAGAATATTTACCTTCATGGATTTGATTATTTTCACACTTCTGCATAAATTTATGACACACCTCAACAAGGTTTTGAAACCATGTCCAAAGTATCAGCTAAGAAAAGCAGAATTCACAATACTTGAAATCTATGTTGGGCTTTACCAGAAATTCTTACGAGTAGTTTCCCTTTACTAAAAATATTAGAAGGCAGATTGTACCTTTGGTCACATCTGGCATGGTCAGTAAGAAGCACAGCATGCAGGGGATTACTGTTCTGAAGGAACTGATACACCCCATCACGTGCTTGGTGCTTACCTTACTTTGTGCTTCACGTGGAAGCGAAAAAAACCAGCCCATAAATGGTTTGTTGAAAGTGAGTTATACTGGCCTACTGAAAACACTTCCTGTTCAAAAGCTGGTTTTTCTTACAATTCAAAATATAAAATAACTTCAGATATCTGAAGGCAAAGAAAATTAATTTCAGTAGAGTCCAGTTTTACCCCAGAGCAATTTCTCTAACATACTGTAGTGTAGCAAAGCTACAATGACATTATTTAAAAATATTACAGAGAAAGGAAGACATTAAATGCAGATTCTTTGTCTCTTTACTGTGGAAGTTATTTATTTTATAGGAAAAAGACAATTTTTCTCTGATAGTAAGCAAAAAATCAGTGACATTCTGTAAATATTGTGCTCACATGGTAGCAAATACATCAATAGATGGAAAATATATAAATAAAGGCCATGGATTTATTGTCTACTCTAAGCAAAATCAGAGACTCCAATGAACTCTTTAGAAACACATAGAGTATCTGCATAAAAATCTGTTTAAACAAGCAAGTTTGCTTAATTCCTAAATAGGAAAAAATGCTTTCTGTGCTAAGTTTCATTCATCCCGATGCTGTTCCTTTCCTGGCAGAGTGCATCCCAGGATGTGGCAGCAGGAAGAGAGCAGCCAGTGCCAGCCTCGCAGGCCCAGGACGTGGGCATAGGGGAAGTGGCCTCACCTCAAGCTCTCTCTGTCTTCTATCTGCAACTGTCACTATTTCAGAAACAGGTGGACTTATCTTTATAACATGCTGTGAGTTAAGTGTGTTTCATCATTCCCATTAAATGGACAGGGAACTGAGACAGGAAGTGGAAAAGTGTTTTCTAAGTTTATTTCTGTCCCTTAAGAGCTAAATTCACAGAGCAGATCCTCATCTGGTGAGGTCAGTATAAATTTTGCCAATAAATTAAACAGAGATTCTGTATTCATTTATAAATAGCAAAAAAAAATGTGTTTTAAAAATTAAAAAGTTAAAAGTGCACGTGCACTTGCACAAACATTGTTTCCAAACTTAGAATAAATACCCATTTGTTTTCGCTATTGAAGTAGCCACTTTGGTATTCAAAGAATGTGCAATGAAAAGAATTTCTGATATTTATTAACTAGAACAGTTATCTTGGAAAGACTAAAAGTAATGCTGGAGACTGTATACTACCTGCACAGGGACGTGTTGTGTTACAAACCAGTTGATAAAAACTGGCATTCATAACAGTTAAAACTTAAACTAATCATGCAAGCATTAACAAATCATAATATTCAAGACACAAAGGCAGGCAGGTAATAATCCAACACTATAAGAGAGAGACAAAAATTAATGAACTGCTGAAGGCTACAAAACTAGTCAGACATAGGCAAAGAAAGAATATTGCTAGCACAAGTTGAAGACTTCGCCAAGTCATCTCTACCTTTTAGCAGAAAGAAACCCAAAAACATTTCTGAGGGAAAAAAAATTGGAAGGTTTCTTGTTCAGCCTAGAAACTTTTTCCATACACTTTCCTCACAATTCCCAAGTTTGTCATACAGACCCCATACCCTAGTCCCACCCAGCCACACAGAAATCTACACATTCTCACTAACAAAACACGTCTAACATTTCAGCAAATGTATGTTTCCATGAAACTCAGTGTGGCACAGAAAGGAGCTCCAATGATTTTTCATTCTTACTCACCAGAGAACACCTAACACATACAAACTACTCCAAAGTTAGCAAATAATTTTGGGCTTTGGAATAAAAAGCTTAGATATGCCATTAATTTTGCAATTGCAGGGTATGGGCAACAACCCAACACCTTTCAAATTAAAGATAGTTGAGAAGGCTAAGATGGTAGACCATGGTCAGCTAAGAACCTGCTAAAGTTCAGAAACATGTTATTTGTGTTTTTCTACAGAATGCATTATTTTTCCATGCACAAAAACTTTAGTGGATTTGAAAATGTTCGAGAGAAGGTCAGCAGGAATGATCCAAAAGGTATGGAATGTCTTCTGTCTGGGGAACACCAGGCTCTTCTGTCTGGAAAAGAGATAACTGAAGGAGTATACAGTAAGAAGGCTGCAAACTCATGAGAAATGCAGAGAGGGTAGGTAGGGTTAGATGGATCACTGTTGCTTGCAGACAAAACCCAGGCAGTGGGAGAACCATATGAAGTAGCAGAAGCCAAATTTGAAAACAGATGGTATTTCTTCTCACTATAAATCTGTAAACTGTGAACTGCTGGACAAAGGATGCTTTAGCTGCTAATAGTTCACATGAGCTCAAGGGAGACGGGGAAGTTCAGGGAAAAGGAATCAGCTAAGAGATATTAAACACACAGAAAACACTCAGCTCAAGAAGTCCCTAGGCTGAAAGAAGATTCAGAAACAGCACAGGGGCGGGGCAATGTCCTCTTGTTCTATCTTACCATTCACTCACAGCCACTGTTGGAGATGGGATACTGTTCTTATATACATATTACAGCTATTATATTTATCTTTCCTTTATGAATTGATATTTTACAATTGTAGTCTCTGATATGGTGACAAGCAAGAAATAAGGGCATTGATAGCATATGATTGATCAGAAGGCATGGGAGATTGTGGGTCAGGAGCAGTCTTTATCCTTCCACCAGCAAGTTGGTCCTGTACTGCCACCTCTCTGAAGAAAACAAGCCTCTTCTGGCTCTTCTGGGGCCTGGGAACTAGACACTGATTTCTCAGTGTCAGGATTAATAAATAAGGAATGTGAATGTTTATATATTTCCAAATACCACAGTATGCAAAAAAAACTATTTAAAGAATATATCCTTCTGTGCCTCACAACACAGAATGTCAAAGGTCTTGGAAAAACTGACCTGCTAGTTTCATGAGAAAGGCACTGTGGCTCAGATCCAGGTCGTAAGTTCCCCAATTGTAGAGAATAATTGCTACTTTGTGTAACAGCTGAATTCAGTCCTCCATTCTAGGGCTTGCTTTCATAAAATGAGCTTGGGGAAGAGAGAATTGCCATAGCAACAGAATCTTCTTTAAAAAGAAGCAGGAGACATGCTGCTCCCACATCCCAGTTCAGCATTTTCTGCTCTGCTGGTATTTTCAGCCTGATCTTATCTCGTTGCTGCCGCCTCTCCTGGGGGCTGCCCTGGTTAGCTACACCCACTGCAGCACAGTGCAGCTCGGGCTGGACCTTTTTAAGTGTCTTAGCTTCCAAGTGTCACAGCTGCCAATGGAGGCCCCTCAGAAAACAAAATCCAATGGTAGCAAGAGGCAATGACATTTCTGTGGCTGCTGTGCAACAGTTACTGACCCAGTGAGAAAGCTGGATCACAAGTCTCAGATAGGGGTTGGAAATGAGAGCAACGCAGGCCTGTGTGGCCCCACCAAAGAGATGAGGACATAAAACTGGAAGGGACTTCCAGTCCCTGGCTATTTCAGATTAGGACGTTATACAAATCTTCTCTTAAGTGGAAAGATCTCTCTTTAAACCACTTTAAACTTTAAACCCTCTCCCAGCCCTTACATTTGGAGCTATTCCAGACAGTTGTCCCTCTATTCTTAGGAATCTTCTTCCAATTTCCAGATAACATTTACAGTTCATCCTACAGAGTAAGGAAAGACCTTAAGAATTTTATTTCCTGTTTTCACATGCATAAAGCCTCTAGAAGGAAAATAAACATATTGAAAATACAGTTTCACTACAGATTAACATGTTATCCAACTGTATTTTCAAGAGGATTGAAAATTCAGCTCAATATTTAGAAGCAATTTTGCCAGTAACATTAAAACGCAGTATTGTTTTTGGGAGGAAAAAGAAGTACTTGATGGGGTGAGGTACAATGTGTTTGGCATGCAGAGAAGAACTGTGCTTACATTAGCATGCATGAGTTTTGGTCTTATCTAGGTAAATTCTCCACAAGGCATTTAACTGCAACCTCCTGATAGGCTGCCATCCAAAGTTTAAGAGACAACCAACTGCCATGGATACCATTAGACAGACGTGCTTCTGGTTTGTTACTCTAGACAGTTGCTGGCTTTCAGTCTCAGGAAGGGTCTCAGGAGTAGCAAATGCAGGCTGCACGCTGCCGAATTCAGACACGGCTGCCGCAGGGCCCGGAAGGCTGCACTGCAAGGAACTGTACTGATGGAAACAGAGAAACCACACACTGCTCAGCAGCTCCTTCAGAAACCCAGGCACTGCACTTTCGAGCAGCCTCTTTGCCAACTGGCTGCAGATGAACACAAAGCAGACACAGAAAAGCAAAACTATTCCGAAGTAGTTGCATTGTTTAAAAAAAAAACCAAAACCAAACTGCAACAGGGCTGTAAAGGGAAAGTATGTGAGTGCTTTTTGATGTATCAAAAGTTAAGACTGCTACTACAGCTTCAGAAAGCAGGAGAGACACAGATCTTGTAGTTCTGAAATCACATTAAAAAAACCCAGTATATTCTTTTTACAGATGAGAAATTTCAATAGCCTAGATTTTACTTGAGATGATTGGATATGTTTATCTGGAACATCCTGAAGCCATCAGAGCCAGAAGATGAAAAATCTGTGGTAATTCTGACAAGTGTTGGCAAACAGAATTGTCAAGTAAGGATAATGACTTTATATTCAGAAAGCACTTTTCAGCCACAGAACCCAGAGTGCTTTACAATTGTTACTAATGGATTATACACACACATGAATCACTTTGCCCATGACTGAAATGGAACAGCTTAAGGAGTGAACTGTTTAACAGCACATAGCAACACTACACCACAGTTTAGCACAGGATCCAGTTGCAAATCCAAGAGAAATTTAGGAAGGCAGAATGTAATTATCCATATTGCAATCTGCACAGGACACTGGGCTTACATTGCCCCTCCTCCAACAACCACCACTGGAAATATGGCAATTGTCAGCATCCAGTTCAGCACTGTCATGATGGGAAGATGACAGGGTAACTTTTTGGCCTGTTTCAGTTAACTTCCAGGAGAGCTGAACAGAAACTTAGCTGAGCCTGCAGAGAATGGGTCGCTTCAGGGATGCATGCAACTATCAAACTCAGTGTTAAATCCCACCTGCAAGATGGCACTCCAGCCTGAAAAGTACTCTGATAACATAACAGAGCACTTGGTTCATTCTGCATGGGAAGAAAGAAACTTGCACTCTATCACCAGGGTTGCCTCCTCCAGCACCTGTTTCTCATCCTCAAGTTTCTCAGAGGGAAAACAAGGGACTCTGTTTAATCCTGATTAAACTGTGAATGAAGGAGCAGAAAGAATTTAAATCACCTAAGCACTGTATCAATAGGTTGAAAAGAAAATAGTGCAGAAGTGATGGGATCTTTTTTGGTTTTTTTTAGAGTTTCAGTTAGTTATATACTTATTACTATAGTGAAAGTAATTCTAGAATAAAAGGCAAATATATAGTAAGGAATGTTAATGTACACAATGGTCTTTGGACCAACTTTTATAACAGCTGTTCCACATTTCAGTGATTTCAGCTCATACAAAAATTAAAATTTGAACTTAGAAACATACAAGCAATTTCTTAACCCCTCCAAGTGTTACTCTCAAGTCCATGTTCAACATCTATGGGAAAATTAAAGGTTATTCTCAGAAGCTTTCACCAATCTCAGTAAGAGCTTTTAAGAGTTCACTGCTTCTGTTAATCAAGCAAGATGTCACAGCTGCTTAAAACTGGAGACTTTTTTTTCCCTTTCTTTTTTTTCTCTTTCACATTTGGCCACAGATTTTACAAAATTAAAGGCGAAGATTTTCAATCTTAGTCAAAATATATTTTTTAAGAAATAGGCTTGAACACATTTGTTAAGAGGGTGGGAGAAAAAACTAATTAGATACATGAATTACTCTATGAAATTAAATAACTTAAGACCAATGTTAGCCCTTCGTACAGATAAAATTTCTACTAAAATCTGTTTTAAAATCTGCTTTTCTTCTTCTGTAATTGTTGCCCAAACTGCCCTGAATTTGAAACACTTGGAATACAATCACCTTTGCCAAAAGGTATTCAAACAACTATCTAACAACAAACACTGTATTATGATCATAGAGTTAAAAACCACAACTCATATGAAAACAGAAATTTGCCTACAATAGATTAGGAAACAGGAAACCTTTTAAGGGAACAAGAGCTTTCTGAAACAAAAGGAAGAACATTACAGTAATTAATTGTTTTAACAAACACATAGCATACAACAGCTGGAGAAAGTAAATACTAGGATGCTGGATATCTCTTTGAAATGCAGGAAGCCAGGTCAAGGGGAAGGGGTAACTACAAATGGAAAGCCTGGAGTCAAAATGAACTCTCATATTCCTCACCAAGTCAGTGACCATAAGACTCTACCTACAAAATATAAGTCTGGAAAATTCATCAAAAGATTTCACTGCACAAGTATTTAATCTAGGCTGAACGAAATTAAAAACATTCTCTTCATAGCGGTCCAAGATCAAATTTATGCACGTACTTAAGAGAGAAGTCAGACCCTTTATGAGAATTGTCTTGTTTACTTCACTACTGCCTCCAGCAATGAGAACAAAGAACTCAGCAGTCAGAGAGTAAGGAATCAGCACGAACATCTGATTCCCTTTCACATTAACAATATCACAGTCACCAGAGATATAAACAAGGGGAATGACAAAGAGAAAAACTAATTATTTACAATTACATATATAAAGCTGGAACACATTTGAAGAAAAGGAAAAAATAAATATCCAGTATCTGAAAAACTGCTGTATGTCAGAAATCATCCTTTTCCAATAAAAACACTTTTTAGACAAGACTTCTAACATTATGGATCATAATCCCAGATATACTGATAATAGCACTCAGTCAGGAGTTCAAGTTTCTTTATTCAAGACTGCCAGGTGAAAACCACTGTATCTAGTTCAATGACACATCTCCAGGTGTTTTCCTTAATTCTTCATTGCTTCTTTCCACCTGGACCTGTGTTTCAGTAGTCTGTCTGGCACATCTCAACAAAATGTTAAGTCTCCTTACCTACAGAAATAGCAAGTGGCCCTCTGAAAGGGCTGTCTCCAGCTGTAGTAAAAAGTTCTCTAAAATCTTGCACCCTACATATTTGTCAATTCCCCATTTCTTTGCAACAAGTTCCATCTGCATTTGAAGGCTTTTTTGTTTCTTTAGCTTAGGTGGCCAGCTTGAAACTTTGGCCTGCATGCACTGGTTGTAGCTTTTTAGCCCCATGTGACTGGGCTGGCACCCACACACAGCATCCAGACTAGGCTGAGTGACAGATCATACCTGGTTAAAGTATCTTAAGCAACTTTCCTGGCAGCAAAACCAGCAGAAACAGCACTTGAAGAGGCACTTTGCATTCTCCTGCAATAAAATGAAATGATTGGTTACTAGGCACATAATTTAACTCAAACAAAACTGGTATTTTAGAAAAAACTTGCTTTACCGGTGTCTGACTCTTCTAATAAAGTTTTCACTTAGGCAGCAGATATTTCCATAAGGATTATAAGAATTGTTTTTAATTCAGACCCTTCAGTATTAATGACTGATGAGCTGTATGCATTTTTTAGTTCCTGTGGATGGAAGATTCTTCTCTGGGAAAAGAAAATAAGTGCTGCAAGCAGCTTTGTGGGCTAACAGCTGCTTGGAGAACAAAACAGCAGGCAAGTCAGTAACCCTTACAGTACTTTGCAGTGATTTCAGAGTACACTGACAGATTTTGAACTTTTTTGTTTTGAACTCGCAGTTCTGAAATGACTGCTACCCTAATGAACAAAAATAAAAGATTGGGTAGAAGGCCTTATATGCACATATATGTGTTTTGACTCAGAGCATACATTCATTTTTCGGGACACAAAGGAAAAGCTTGTAGAACAGACTATTTTTAGACCATTGATCTATATTAATTTCATACCAGAAACAGAGCAATAAAGCTCACTGGTTTTTTCATGTCTCTGTACCCCATCACATCATGAGCTCAGAACTGTTCATCACAAAGATGATGCAAGACAAGAAAAAGACATCTTGGTAGCCATGGTAGCCTTACAAATTTAACTGGCTGTTTTTCTTAACAAAAGGAAATTCAGTTCAGGGATATTTGAGTCTTTTTAACCTTCTTTTTCAAGGTGTCAGAATGATTTTGTCTTTGGAAAGCAGAGATCTTCCAGTCACTACAGGAAAACTCAGATCCCTACAACTCCCATTGTTCATGGAGAAACCACGAACCTCCCAACTTTTCCCCAAAAGGTTCATGAAAATATTCCAGTAATAAATCCTTTAAAATGGTGACTGTACATGCAAACTCCTGACAGAGAAATACTTTACTCTTGCCATGTATTGCTGGACAAATGATTGTACTAAAACTGAATTATCTCAGTAAGTACTGTTTGTTAAAAGCCTCGAGCAAGGGACTCCAGCTACAATCTCCTCTCTGCCTCTGCTTGAAGACTGTTGTGTAGAAACCATCTGTAAATTCACCGCAAGCTTGCAGACCCCTGATTTTTTCTCTGTCCACAGAGAACAGCAGCATCTTCTGCAAGGATGGTGAAATCTGGGTAAGCTCTACAAGAATGCAGCATCACTTCTCCATCCTTCAGTTCCACTACTCTGGCCCTCTATGGAAAGGGCCTCAATGAAAGAGGCCATAGTCAGTCCTTTCTCCCATGAGAAGAAATAAGGTCACTCTTGGGGGGATCCTTCTGTGGACTGAGGACAAGAGCTGGCCAGAGCACTTTCCAGCCTCTTTAGCAGCAGTTACAGCTATGGGTCATGTAACATCCTCAGCTGAATGCTTGGGAGCTGGACCAAAAGGAGCCTGTAGTACATTGCTGCAGACACAAATCATCTTTCTTTCCTAATTAAAGCTACAGTTATTCAGATTGCCAAACTGCACACCCAGTGAGTCCACTCATCCTGCTCTCTGTAAGGGCAGAAAATAATCTAAGTCATCCTACCTATCATCTTTATACAAAGTTCTTAGTTGACACAATTCACCAAGTTTTAGAACCAAAACTTTCATAAGAAAGCAACATGAACCCAAACACTTCCACATCCACATCTTTCTATCTTATTAAAAGTAGCATGAGAGACCTCTCATCCTGGACAAAGGGTCAGAATTAACTACAGTGATATGTTTCCAGCAGAAGATAACAGATGTGGCAACGCATGGAAGGTAAAAAGAAGGCAAAAAACCCATTCAAAACAACCCAGCTGTATGTTTTATATATCTTAAAAGATGTGTTTTGGATACTACACAAATCTCAGGAATAGTTCTTATTTCATATATTCTTTCTAAAAACTCATATTATAAAGCAGATGAAATATTTTCTATAATAGATCTTATATCCAACAATATTCTTACTTTTGCTTTTTAAAAATTTACGATGCAAAATATTTTTAATAGAACATTCTGCCAATGTTTTTCCTTTATCCTTCATATAAATCTTACATACAAAAACTAAATAAAGGGGGGTTATAATATTAGTATTTTCTGCTTTTAAAAATATCTGAGTTGAGAGTAAAAAGGAAGCACTGATACCTGCGATGAGAGGAAAAAAAGCTTCCTTAATGAAGAAAACAAGATAAAATATAAAATCCACGTAATATCATCCAGTTTTAAGCAAGAAATACATTCTTCACTTTTTTCCCCCTCTGTGATCTCCCCTTTTAATTACTATTTTTATAGTGTTGCAGAAGTATATACCTACCTTTTGTTTTAGGATATTATAAAGGTACAAAAGAACAATCCTTGGTATTCTTAGTACTGTGATTAGAAATGAGCCCTTGACAGCAGTTCCTAGATGGTAGCAAAAGAGAACTGATATGGAAGACAGGACTGGGTGAGGTGGTGGGCTATTTTTATTTCTAGAAAGAAAAGCAAACAATTTAGAAATGGTTTAGAAACTTAAGAAGATAAGCATTGTGTCTTTTCAGTATGTCAAAATTTTAAGGATTAAGCTGTTATCTCCTTTCCTACTTGAACTACTCCAGTTTTTCTACTGACTTCATCTTAATGGTCACCTTAGGAAAAAAAAAAACAAACCAGCAGCCAAGTTTATAGATTCCATTGGATTAGTTTAGTTCTTAAGCAATGACTGTTTTCTGTAACAAAAAAATATCTAGAAAAAAACTACAATGGAAAATACAGAATTCAATAATATCTCCTTGAACACCTTTCTCCAGTTTCTGTCACTTCTTTTATTCTCTGCAATCTTTCATTTGACTGTTGTTTCTGCAAGATTTTTGTCTGAGGGAATGAATACACTATTTCTTGCTTAGAGGTAAAATTAAAACTAGAAAAAAATCTCAAGTTCTCAAATGTAAAATTGAGAGCTACTATCTACTTTTATAATTGCTATTTGGCCAAATTTTGTTTTACATTTTGTTCAAATGATTGATTTTTTTTGTTTTTCCTCATTCAACAGGATTTCTTCTAAAAGGGAATATACACACAAAAAAAGGAATATTGTATTATATGGTTAGAATTATAATTTAGACTAAAAATTTGTAGTACTAGGGCACAATAACCTTCATTATTTTGGAGAAATAATTTCTCTGCCAAAATCAAAAAGCAAAGACAAAAAAAATAATCTAAATACAAGTTTTATATTCTTGGTTCCTTTATAAAGCTCAGTTTAATATCAGTCATTTACAGAGAGTAGTATGGCACAGCTCTCAATAATTTACATAAGACCTAGGAAATCAACTTAAAAGACATTCCCTCACTCCTTTAAAAACTGTTTCATAGGATTAAAAAAACCCCACACTGATCAATATTCATAATTAGCCCTTCTATGAAGTAACTCTTAAGCAACTGGCCCAACCCTGAAAAAATTACTTAGGCAACAGAACCAGCAGCAGTTTGACTAAAGATCAGACCTCCTATCACAAATTAGAAAGCCTGTTTTCAGAAGTGTTTCCTTCAAAACCCTTGTTTTCTTGAAAAATCAATGGTTTTCACGGGAAACTAAAAAATAGAAAGGCAGCAATAAGAGACTGACTGGCTGGGGCTAAAAAGCTATAAAATTATATTTTTATTAAATCCTCACCTCAGTAAGGATTTATATTATACACACTATATCAAGATAGGTATTACAGTTCTGCAAGAATCCTGAAGGTATCACTGTGGTTCATTCAAAACTTCAAATACTTTGCAGCTGAGAAGTTGCATTTAAATATGCGAATATACCACATTATTTTAAATAGGAAATTCCAGAAAAGCAGTGGCTGTATTTATTATTTTTGATCTTACAACTAGGGGAACAGCTTGGGGGATAGTGGAATTTTATACTGAATAAGGCAGTTTGGTTGGTTTTTTTTAAGTCATCAGGTTTCTCTGTTAGGAACACATACATTGCAATAAGGATGAGTTATTCTATTCATATTGAACCACTCTTTCTTTCTCCCCCATACACCACCTTACACCTATGACACTCTCAGTTTGATCTTGGAATACAAATTATTAAGTTTCTGCAAGTTAAAGGTTAACAACTGATATGAAACACAGAAAGGGGAAAGTTTACTCGTGTTAATAATGTACTTGCTACAGAGGTGAAAAATGACAAAGAGTTTTGTTATTTTTAACAGGACTGAATAATGAGCAGGAATGTCAAAATGTGAAACTTAGTTTTGATAAATTTTTACACACTCTGTTTTTCTTACACATACTTTTCCACACCTACTTTTCCTAGCAAAGGAACTATCACAAGAATAGGATCTGTCAAGATTTCTTGCTTTGCTTCCAAACAGATTAAAAAAGAACAGAATTTCCTTATAATTCTGGCTCAGTGTAGGAAACATAGGAAACTGGCTAAACACAACGACTGGTGATGCTTCTGACTCTAAACAAGCTCAAGATTGGTTCAGTCATCCACCTACTCCTGTTACTCCCAAGGCTGAAGTTTCACCCATCTTTGTACATGTCTGCAATCCTGAAGTGACTTTGGCACAAGCATAGTCAGCCATAAGCATGAATTTTGTAGGCAGTTCATATTATGCAGTGAATTCTGTGCACATGAAATCCACTGCATGCACACAAGTTATCAGGGAAAACTATAAGACTGAGTAGGGCCACAGCTTTCTTTTCCTCTTTGGTATTTCTATTTTATATTACCACGAAGTTGTTTGATTTATATAGAACACTACTATTACAGCATCCTGTGGACTTGTATTCAGTACCATGTTATCTTTTAATAATTTTCTTTCTTCAGTACTGCCAATTGTATTACTTTCTTGTGAGCTTTGTGACAATAATTTTTTTAATGCTAAGTTCCTTGAATCAGATGATCACATATGCATCTTGGCTTTCATTTTAAAAACATTGTTTTTGTGAGAAGAAAAAAATGTAATCTTGACACACCCAACAGACACAGACATTTGAATGGGGGAGGAGGGGGAAAGAGCATTTCTGCATTTCTTTAAAATTCAGTCCTCTTCAGAGCTATGTTTACAGTTCTATTTACTCATGCCTCACCTGTTTCAAAGACTGCCTAAAAAAGCTTTAATATAAAATACTTTAAAAGTGTTAAGGAATTAATCTTATCTTCCTCGAGCAAATATGAAGCTCAATTTTTAAACAAATACAATAAATTACAAGATTTGTAATAAAAGAGACAATATCAGACAAACAGAGAACACACAGACTGTATGTCCATCTGTCCTTCTACCTGATCTCAAAAACACCTGGGACAGGTCTGACCACATACATGCTGATGGCTCTTCTAGGTCAAGTGTAGGGCAAAAGGTGTCCATAAATATTGCAGATATAACTGAAGAGGGAAGAGGAAGCCTTTAAAAATTTGGTTCTAGTTCATCTCTGAATGACTTTGCTGCAAATCCATAAACTTTCATTTCTGACTTACAGGGAGATGTGTGTATTTCATGTCTGTTGGAAGTTGCTGTACTGAACACTTTAGAACATGAATCCTGTAAATGCTTATAGACTTCCTTAATTTCAAACCTGTGTGGTGACATACTGGAGTTACTAAATCAGCTCAAACATGGACAGGACAGTGATGCCTGTGACATGGATCAAGTTACCATGTCACCTTCTTTTAATCCCAGGGAAGGGAAAACCCTCATCTCCCTGAAAAGCTAATTACACACAAAACACCTAAGCACACCAAGTAGAAAACAAACCTTCATGTAAAACACTAGTAGTAACAAAGAAGTTGTGAAAAGTAATCTTTAAGAAAAAAATTCTATTTATTTTCATAAATTAATAAAATCTTTCATGTATTCATGTTTCATCTAAAATAAAAGAAGGCAAAATCCATTTCCATTCATGGAATTACAGGTCAAACACATGTAACCTGTAAAGCTAATGCAACTGGAACAACCCCCAGCCCTCCCCATTTGCGATGGCACTGCAGCACATCGCTGTGTGTGCTGTGGAAGGAGATTTCCACAGGGAAAGGCCACGCCATTTCCTCGGAGCTCTTACAAGCAAAGAAGAAAGCCTCTCTGTAAGATACCATAAACAAACACTTATGACATGCCTTTATGATGCTGCCCCAGGGAATACATTAAAAACACACAGCAGACAAGCTCAGAATTGCTGGAACAGCTTGAGATAACCCTTGCCCTTGATGGTGTGAGTGCTCCTGCAGCTAACCATCCTCTCCCCATTCCTGCACTGCTCCGCATCTCTGCAGTTCCTATGCTGACAGCCTAAAGGCCAGCAAAAGGGATTACCACCACAGAAAAATTGCATTTCCCCTTCCAAGTGCAACTCTCTCAATACAGTACATGTCACCTGGCAAGTAAGAGGAGAGCTTGATGGTAGAGGTACAAAATGATTTCAATACAATTGGGAGCAGGAACCTTCTGTACTCAACAGCCAGTTCCTGCAGCAGTAAAAAATAGCTGGAAAGCGGAAGCCCCTAACAGAGGAGTAAATGTCATCACAGCAGTTTCTACAGGTGCTTCCCTGCTCTGTGTGAACAAGATACAGACAGTGCCTTTGCTTTGGGGATTTATATGGTGCATTGTACCAAAATGCACGGCAACACAGAGCCCAGGAACTTGGCAGAACTACTTGACTTTTAGTGCCTCAGCATTCAGCTGCTAAAGCTGAGGTTCCTCCATGTGCTTACAATAAAAGAGAGCAGCCCACTATCCACAGCAGCACAGCCATGCCAGTTCCTTGCGTTTAGAGCTTCAACAGGAAAAAAATGCAAGTTTATCCGTTTTCAGGTCCTATCATGCCATGTAAAATAGTAGTGTGAGACTATGTCACTCTACAGATCTCAGCTTTTTAAAACGCAACATTGTAGTTTTTGCTCTTTTACCTAAGCACCAGTTCAGTGCCACAGCTGTTGGCTGTGTAGAGAATCGTGTCAGGGACAGGCTCCCGAAACACATGTTAAACATTGTCCTGCCTTGGCTTTTCGAATGGGATGGTAAAACATTGCTTGAAACAGTGGTAGACACTGGCTTTTACCAGTCTTCCAGCCCTGCTGCTTTGGCTGGAAGAGCATGGCTGTTGGCTGCTGCAGGAAAACTTAATGGTGCCACTCCTGCAGGCAGAGCCTGCACTGGTGTCTCTGCTGAGCCGAGGGTAACACACCACTTGGAGGCAGCAGGCCTCTTGATCAGCCATTGAAACATCCAGGGACAAATTCTGGAGACCATCAACAGAAACCCGCTTCCTAAGTTTTGGAGAAGCCTAAAGCTTCCCTTCCCAACTGCCCAAGCCAGATGGTCCTGGGCAGCTGCCACCACTGCTCCGAAGTCCCCAAGCCCTCTCCCACCAGGCTCCCCACCTCACTCTCACATCACCGTCCTCAAAGGTTATTTTTTTAAACACATTGACGTTACTGACACATTCCTCTAACACAAAATGAAGAAATGCCTTAAGTGCCACAGTTTTTCACAGATCAGAAAATCTCATCACTGGGCACAGAAGTACAGAGCAATGAGGATGAGAGAGTTCATAAAATACTTATGAGGAAAAATGTTATCAGGCTACTGCTCTCTTCATTGTCAAACAATTCAACCACGTATTGTGAGATTTAAATCTTTCCCTGCAATGAGTGCATGAAACCAATTTCGTTTTACTTTTCCCCATTTCCTCCACATTTACATTCCAGGGCAGTATAAAATTCAAGGAAGCTGGTTTGCACATCTCTGAATACTTAACAGCAGTGTTAAAACTTTTACGGTTAACTGAAAATAACTGCACAGAATGAAAAAAGAGCAATAGATCAGACAGTTCTGCAGTTAGAATAAAGGAAAACCCAGGGCGGGGATGAACACTTAGAAAAAGGTCAAATGCCTATGAATACATGAAATTACCAAGGAACTCTAGATAGATTCTCATTTGGAGCTAATGCAGTCTCCTGGAAAAGGGTCATATGCAGCCTATGCCTTCCAAATGGTAATTCCACCAGAGTCAACTTGGCTCTAATGGCTTATAGGAAGGCTCAGTTTGGCCCAATATCTCCAGAAGTAGGGAGTATCATGCATACTGTAAAATCTAACTCAAGATCTTGCAACAAGCAACATTATTTTATAGTAAATTGGATTTCAGATATTGACATAAATTGTAATCTATCTGAGACTATTTTTCCTTGAAAAAGATTGAAAGCAAATGCTGGAAAATCCCCAGAACTATCCAGGGACAATTCTGCACTCACCTGTTGAAATAACAAGTAACCACTGCCCCAGCAATCACCATTTGCTGACAGGCAAGAATGAATTCAGTAGTCCAGATAAGGCCAACAAAATGATACCATGCCATGTGGCAAATTCCAGACAGAGCTCTGTATTCTACTTGTCCTCCTGAAGTAGACTGTGCAGTACCTAAAGTTGGGATCACATCATTGTATTATTATAACATACCAGACAAGGCGAGGGAAGTACACGTAAGTGCTTCTGTATCCTTTCTCTTAACTTCTCTTCAATAAAATTATTAAAAAAAAAAAAAAAGAAAATAATTCAGATGATATTACAGACTTAGTGAGATAATATTTTTAAATTCAAATTGAGTTTTGTAAAAAATCTTACAAAAAGCAAAAGATTGCATTTAAATTGAGATTAAGACAGCTGCCATTAAAGTCAAGAGGGCAGCTACAAATTAGTAAAGATTTTTGAGAAGACATTACTCAAGATTTGAGGAATCAAATAGCTCACAAGTAAATGACATCTTAATTTTCTTCATTCAAATTTGAAATAAATTCATGGTTATGAAATGCTTTAGGTTTTTTTTCTGTAAGAAGCAAAAGAGAAAGACTGCAGAAAAGTATTAACTACGCATAACATACTGTTGCAACAAAACAAAACAAATATTTTAATTGCTATTACTAGTTAGAACCATGGCCACTAGTTTTCCGTTCTCTATACTTTGAAATCTTTGTGCAAAATACAGGCACATAGAGATGGCCACTCGGAGGGGAAAAAATAAAGCAGACATCTTTATGGTAGTATATGCTCCAATGTTACTCCTGTATCCAGGAACATCGACAAATTCACTTATTCAAGCTAAAAAACATTGCTTCCACTTCTGTTACTAACTAAGAATTTATTCCATATTCAGTAGATGGCTTTTCATGAAAGGTGGGGGCAACTCAGATTACTCAGCAATCAGATCTTTCTCTGTACAATCCTATTTATGGCATTTGACCCTGAAGGCAAGTCAGGGGATAATGGCATTAGGACATTTGGTTCTCGTGAAAGTTCTCTACGTCTATAAGCTGATTTTTTTTATTTATTTATTTTAGCAAGCCTTAAGTCTATTAACCTGAAAGAGAAACATGTTCACCAAATAAAACAATCGCTGGAGGTGAATAGTTTCTTATTCAAACTCCATGAAAGAAATAACAAAGCGAGACATAGAATTGGCCATTACTGCTAGAACAGCAGTATAACTCAAGCTTTAATACTTAATGTATTCATTTGGTAGACTTGGCAGTGTTAGATTTACAACTGGACTCAATGATCTTAAAGGTCCAACATAAATGATTCTATGATTCTCTGTTCTCTTACAGAACAACACACCACCTTCAAGTTCAAAACTACTACATATACAAAGCTATCCATGAAATGGTTCACTTCTGGCCTATTTTTCTACAGCCAGGGACTTCTTACTCAAGAATAACTGAAAGTAGAAACAATAAAGACTTGTTTCAGCAATACTATCAGGTTTAGACAAGCTTTTTAAGTTTTCAGAACCAAAGTCTATTTGTCTGTAAATAATTTATTAAAAATATTAATCTACTCCATAGTAACACTGCAACATTATTTTAAAGTGCTTTGAAAGGATCAAAAAAAAGCTACATGGGTGCATAAATGCAGACATATGTTCTAGATATTTTCTTTTACAAGAGGTTAACATTTTTTAGCTGAACAGGAAAGCCCTTTACAGTGCTGTATGATTGGTCATTTGCAGAAATATTGTTGCTTCCATTATATTCAAATGTATTTTAAGCCTGTGAAGTGCAAGATACTTGATGGTTTGAAAAAGCAACTACTCGGATCTCTTCTCACAAACTCTCCACCATTCATCCCCATCTCATGCCTCCCTGGCTTTAAGCTTGTAAAAGCTATTTTTCTTTGTCTTTTTTTTTGAAGAGAATTTTTGAGGATACAATGATTTATTTAAGTAATTGAAATAAGTTAGGCACAATATAATTCTGAATTCAAGGGTTTTTTTCATTTCCCTTACTTCTTCCAGAGGCTCTAGACTGCCTTTTCCAGCAGCACACACAACCTGCCAAATATGCTCACTTACCATAATCTCTAGCCCTTACTGAGGGAACTTCAGCAAATGATAAGTCAGTGAGATACTAGGTGTCCTATCACTCCATTTTAATGCAAAGACATTATGCAGAATTAAGCGCATTTTTCACCACACAATACACCTGAACATTCCTTTTCCAAAAGAGGCCTTTTCAGTCTTTGTTAGTCATGAAGACTGGCAAATGTACATAAGGTAAACTAGTCCTGTTTGCTTTTTACCAGCCTACTGAAATAACCACCTGCAGTAACAACAGTAACAGCTTTGTCTCTCCTGGCCAACCTCATACATGTGTACGTGCACAGTGCTGTGCTCCACTCCACAGAAATCAGGCACAGCCACCTGTGAGTTCATGTTTGATCACTTTGCTGTCCAGGTACAGGAAACTTTTTCTGTTACTTCACACAAATCTGCTTATCAATGCAAAACTGATGGATTCCCTGTCTTCTGGGCATGTATAGTTTTGTCAACAGAACGGTATGCAATGCTATTTTTGTATGTCAGTAGCTCAGATAAACTTTAAAGCTATCCTAGATACCCTGTCAAGAAAGGATATGCCATTTTCCTCAGCACTGCACTGTGATCTATCTGTTCACACAAACTAAACTTTTTCAACAAAGCCTTGAAGTATGGCTTATGGTTTCTGTCAACAGAATATTTTTCTCCAGCTACATAATCACAAATCTTTCTGGTGTGCTATATACTCTTAGTGATAACACTAACAAGTCAGTAAAGAACTGAAGTCCCTACAGCTGAATCACTAAATCTGGAAACCTCTGATCAGTACAAGTGTTGGTCTGCTGCAAATACTTCAAAAGAAGTGATGTTAACAAAGCAAACAGGCATAAGTGTTTGCAGCAGAACTCAGGAGAGTTTCTCCTCTGACTCCACAGGCCAGTGCTGTGCTGCTATGGCAGCCAGCACAGCAATGCCAGGATACAACAGTCAGCACATGCAGTTCCATCAGCTACATTTTGATACCTCCAGACTTATGTCAGATGTTCTCTAGCAGCAACTGCTGCTGCTGCTGCAAGGTTTTGCTGATGCTTGCAGCATTAGGCTGTTGTAAGAGACAGAAATTCCTGGGAAGTGTAGTCTAGCAATTTCCTTATCAGAAACAAAGAGCCACTGACAAGAAAATAGTGAGAGCCTGTTTATCAGTTCCTGTTAACATGAAAATATGATGCACCCCTCCCACTGCTAAGTGAGGAAAGGCTCTGGCATCATACACTGAATCTTCATGCTTCCTGCAACAGAATTTGTTGTATTATTTTATTTAGTGCTTTTCCATGTAGAGATATTTACAACTAAGTTAGCTGGCTGTAATTGCAATGTCAAGGCTCCTGCAGGAAATACATTTTTATTGCTGGTTTTGCTACTGCACAGCTTTATGTGGCAGTTTTACTGCTCACTTGCCTGTAGAATGCACCTTCATTACACAAAAATCTCACACCACCTTCTCATCCGATATTACACACACAGTATTTATGCCATGTGGACCTCACAGCTCCTGCATACTGCAAAGCTGAAAGACATGCTCTCCTGTGCCACATGGCCACTTCAAGTTCTGCAGTGAAATACCCACAAATTAACAAACAATAAAACTCAATAACCCTAAGACATACCAGCTTTTCCAAAGCACAGCTGAATTCCATTGCTAGCCAGCTAATGGTTCTAACTGGTGCCACTGCTTCTGCTGCCTAAGGTCTCATGAAGTCTTGGCATTTCTCCTAGTTTTCTAGGTCTGGAATTTACTCAGTCCCTGCTGCTCTTACAGATTCTGAATTACCAAGGTACTTAGGCAGGTGCCTATCTTAAAATACATAAGCAGTCCCGCTGATTTTAATAGGATTATCCATGTGTTTCAAATGAGTCATGTGAATAAGTACCTTTCAATTGAGGGCTATAGTTTTCTATGGCTCCCAAGAAGTTAGTTTTTTTCTCACAGTAACACTAACTTTTGGGGGGGATGTAAATAAGGTAGCTATGTGGTCCCATAATGATCAGGTGCACCACAGCTGAAACAAGTATCAAGTGCTCCAGAATGGTTATGATGCAGAGACACTATAAATATAATATAACTACTGAAGATTAAAGGAAAATATTAAGAACAGGTGCAGCACAGCAGCAAGCCAATTTCATTTATCCATCTCTCTGTATTACACACAAGACTAGTGTTTTTGTAAACATTTCATTTTTTCAGCTTTCTTGGTATATGTGCATTTAAACTACAGTTTGGATAGCCCCAGAAAACATGTGTGTCAGAGGAAAAACTCCAAGTGTCAAAACCAAGAAAATCACCATCTGTATTTTACAAACTGAATCCTGGATAGGCAAGTATTTGTCAATGGAAAAACCAAATGGTTCTCTAAGAGAAAGCATATTTTTGGAGATCTTCAGAGAAGTACTGGTGCAAAAAGTCCTCAAAACTGAAAAGAAAAAGAAATGTCTCCCATTTACAGGACAATTGTAGAAAACAAATACTGCAGCATTTTTCTGTCAATGCATTAAGCATACAGTACTGTACACATTTATGGTTACAGGATGTGTAAGTACTAGTCATCCTAGAACAGCAGAACAATCCCCAACTATTTTATGGTGAGCAGCTAGAACAGCCAGCATTTCAGAGGACTCATATTTGGGTTGAAAATTTGAAATACAATCTAAAGGAACAGTCTCAATAACAAATCTAGTTTGCTGTTCATTTGTCCAAGTTTTGAATTAAAAAACAAATCTGAGGTAAGAGTGAGTGACTGGAAATCCAAACAGCTATCTTGCTGAGATCGACCTTCTGTCACCTGTATAAATCTTCTCAATCTGAGGGCTGGATCAAACACCCCACCACTCCCTCCCCGGATTATTAAAACGCACAAACGGCCTTTGTTTGCGGGAGGAGTTTCCCACCCCTGTGACCAGAGCCGCTCTAAACAGCCGGGCAGGGGCAGGAACACCCTTTTCGCACTGCTCGAGCGGCACCCGGCGGGCACGGGCGCTCCTGCAGGCGAGTCCCTGGCACGGGAACACCGCCGCCCCCGGACTCGCCCAAGAGCTCAGAGCGCACTTGGGTAACAACAGCCACCACTCGGCATAGACACCTTAACAAAAGGAGTAACTATAAGTACAAAAGGTGAAATAAATAGAATCGAGTTTTAACCAGAAAAATAATCAAATACACAGAGTGGCATTTTTCTATCTGCGTTCACACTTAGGTTGTAACTTAGAATTGATTTGTATTATTTATCAAATGCACATTCTTTTCTAAATATTAACATGCTGTTAACAGAAAAATCTTATAAGGACTGACAACTACACTAAAAATATCCTGCCAGAATATCTCAGTCATGTTTTGCTAGATTGCTCATAAAAGCAATATATTGACAATTAACTGCCTGAAAATGATCTTCTCTTCTTATTCTAAATCTGCAAAAAGTCAATTCTTTAAAAACTGAAACTTTACTATCACTCTACTGTGCAGCAAGCTTATGCTGCCTTCCGTACTGTACTGTTTGTACCACTCACTAGAAACATCAGCATTCCCATTAAGTAGGGAGAAGTCAAAAGATAAAATACCTTTGAGTCAGGAGTTGTGTGGTGCACTATGAATGTAATAGCAGGTTATAAACTGTTTGAATACTACTCTCCAAGTAGGCAGAGGGGGGGAAAAAAAATAAAAGTTGAATGAAAATGCCTAGCAGGAAACAGAAAATATAACCAATGAAGGAAAATGGCACAATATGGAAAAAGTATAAAAAGCCTCTCAAAGGCAGTTTTCATTGGGCTTTATTTCCCTGTGAATACATGCAGAATTTGCTTTTGCATATAACGTGCAAGTGGCTATTTCCCTGAAAAGTCTGTAAAAGCATCCAGGAAATACCCAGCTGGGTTCCCCATCCTGCTTTTATCATCAATCTATTTCAGTCATGTGAGCTAAAATATTTCTAATCTTCCAATGATTTCTCTATTTCCAAAAGCTTTTGAATACAACAGACACAGCTGGTATTTTCTAAATTTAGATATAATAAAGGCAAGCTTTACATTTTTGTGTGTACATGTAAGCCAAGCTGATTTAGCATCAAGGATGTAGTATTTCCTCTAATGGTTCTTGTTAATTTTATATTTAGAAAATCTGAGTGTCATAATTAATTTTATTTACCTGTGTCTATATTTATTACAGTTAATGTCTTTCTTAAATTGTGTCTGATCCAAGCAGATGCATGAAATGAACAGTTGGTTGATACCTCAGGAGATGCTCCTTTCTATAAAGGATTGGTCTGAAGCAGTGACAAGGCCAGTTTCAAAATTACTGCTGCCTGGCCGATCTGTGCATAAATGGCAGAAAAGCTAGCAACCACAGAGACCTGTGTCCAGCACACAATGCTGCTTCTGTAAAGGGAAAATCCAGCTCAAAGGAGTGTGGAGAAGGAGTATCCATGACACCTAAATCAAAGTGCCTCAGCTTGACTATTTAGTCAGGAGGAACAACTCACAAAGAGACTGCAGGTTGGACTTCTGGCCATGCTAGGTCTGACTCTTTTGCAGGATAAGCAGATTGTCAGCCAGCCAACTGCTTCAAGCAGCCATTTCTGACAGACATGAGCGACTCAGGAAAAGGAAGCAGAAACAGAGACTTGCAAACCTGCACGAGTCTCCAATGAAAGATGGAGGGAAACAGATCCCAGTCCAGCCTAAGCAACGGTTGAGTGATTTGCAATGTCAGCATGGATTCAGACAGATTCTCATGTTACAAGTCAATTGGGTCTTGTATAGAGCCAGAATTAACAGGGTGAGACTGAGATGGAAGCTGTAGTGATAAGAGTGAGCACAGCCAGCTTTGCCAAATGGGCTCAGCTATAGAAAGGCTGGAGGCTTTTCTGGCCCAGCAGGAATCTGTAACCGGGTACAGAGGAGTTACTGCAGCCACTGTATCAAGGGGTGGTGGAAACAAAACAAAAACACATAAGCATTTGAACAGTTAGGCTGCATTTGGTTTTCCACACAGAAATCACTGCCAAGTTTCAGAAAGGAGAAAACCCATAAACAATAGTCTCTATCCACACAATTTTTAAATCAGCTCCAACCCGAAGGACAACAATTGGCTCCTAACAGTGGCCCTAGAAATTTAAAATGAAAAAACAGCAACTCCCAAATTATAATGCTTTCCATGTACAAAGGCTGATGTCTACATGAGGAGTTATCCCCAGAGCTACACAGAGTTTAGCTTCACTTCTTTGAGTGATATTGCACAGAACACAGAAACTCTCCTTCACTTTGGTGGCATGATACTGGGCCAAGGCAGCATCCAAATTACCCTGGTTCAATCCATGACAGATCCTACAGTGGTATATGCCTCAGTAATACAATTTCCATACTAAGTATCTGTTCTTGTGGATCTTTCATGGTGATTGACTCTTTTCACCTCCCTTACAACTGCAAGAACCTCTGGATTAATCCAAATTCTGTTGCACTACTCTAAATAATGATAGCAGTTGTTACTGCTCAGAAGTAACATTCTACCTCTGTGACAATTCAACACTGTTCACCTCCTCTGACTATAAACATTCTCATTTCATAACAACTGCACTAAAATGTCTCCTTCCTCCTGCTACTTTCTCCATTTAAATACACCAAATATATACTGTATCTACCACAATCTATTCATAAATTAAATAACTGAGAAAGAACAAAACTAAGGTCCACATGCAGAAGCAAAATGGCAATGTAGANTTTAGCTTCACTTCTTTGAGTGATGTTGCACAGAACACAGAACCTCTCCTTCAGACTCCAAAAAGTGGGAAATAAAATGAACAAGTAACTCAGCTAGGTAAATGCTAGCCCATATTTTGTACACTAACACCAAGAGGTCCCACATTTAAGAACTGAACTTAGGAAATATATAGCACTCAGTCAAAAACATGGAAAGTGTAACTTACCTGCAGTTCCTAAGCTAAGTAGTACGGCAACCCAAAATACCCAGAACACAACAAGAATTAGAAAGGTCCAGAGTGGCTGGAACAGGAGGAAAGGAATTCTGCCAATGATTTTACCAACAATTCGAAAGAGTTGCACAGTGAACCGAAGCCTCTTTCTTAGTACAAATATAAGGGAAAGCAGAACAACCTGTAAGAGGAAATAAAAAGACAAATTGTTGGGGGTTTTATCTTAAGAAAATTATCAGAGTGGAATCAGAGTGGCCAAATGTGGGATCAGGGAATACAGATTTCATAAAGACACAACAGCAAGGCACTTTACACAATCTTACTGCACATTGGAAAATCCTCCCGAGACACTGCTTATATTCTCAAAGAGCCTGTGGATCAAAATCTGTTTTTTTCTGAAATAATTGCTACTGGGTTTTTTTAAAACAAAATAATATTAATAAAACTTTAACTAATTGTCAGACTATTCACATGTGGTGAATTCCAGTCTATGTATCCTACTCTTCTTCAAGAAAACAGAACAATCATTTTGACAAATGTCTCATGAAGTGCAAATTACTGTATCCTCACATTGAGCAATGGCTTCTTTAACATTGCAACACCAAAGTTAAAAAAATCACTTTAGAAGTTGCAAGCCACACTTAAATTTTCTGTTGGAAAACAAGGTCAATGAGAGAAAAACAGAATTTAACCCCATAATTTGAGGTCTAGACATAGCTGCCTGTGTTTCACTGCCCCTTCCACTGTCTAAAAGAGCTGCTACCCCTTTCCCCTACTGATAGGGTAGGCTGAATCCACAGATCTCACATTCATACTGAGCCAGTGCTCTTCTGTTCACTCAAAATTCTCCAGTGAGCTGATACAGAGAAAAATAGGGGTGGAACACAATTCTTGCATTTTTACACCACCAATGATAACACTGTTATATAGGTTTGAAGTGTGGTAGAACCTTGTGCTGACAAGTTTCACAATAAAGATTTTTTTATGGTTTTGACAGGGGTGTTGGAACTAGACAATTTGTAGGGTCCCTCCCAACCCAAACCACTTTATGATTTCATGATTATATTTAAATGCATGTAAGCAGATCTTAGAGTTTATTCTCATTTGCAAATCTCAAAGGAACATGGAATTATTTTTACTGTTGCAGAACCGCTGTAGTTCAAGTTTTCAACTTACAGGCTCTGCCATTGCTTAGGATAAAACACTACTTACGGTAACTATTGTTGAGAAGACAGCATATCCAAGTAGAAACTTTACATTTTCCTTTTCTGTTTCCAATTCAGTGCTGGGATCGTTCCTGTAGTCATAATAGAGCCACCAGAGAACACCTGAGACAACTGAGCAGACAAGAGCAGCATGAAGGTGGGCAGTGCTCCCCAGGCTGCAGCACATTGCTGCTGGTGGCTGGTGCCTGCCTGGCCTCCCTCCTCAGTCTCTCGCCCTTCTGCCTAACCCAGCTCAGCTCTGAAATACTGTCACTCAGCAAAGAGAGGCACAGCATCCGAGATCACTGAGAAAATTCACCTGATGGTCTGTCAGTCTGAGGTAAAACCACAGCAGAACATTTGGGGGTTTTGCAGTTATTCTACAGCTCAGGCATGTAATTTCATCATGGAGATACAAAGCTAACTTTCATGGAATAACAAGGTTTAGCTGGATGCATTTCTATAGATATCCCTTTCTAAAGCAGGCAGCATAAAGCCTCACTAAACATTCTTAGAAACAGTAGCATTTTCATAACTGCATTCATCTGCAAAAGAAATTACATTTCCAGACATCTATAAAAACAATGAACATCACTATCATCCCAACACTTAGCAGCTGGAACAGCACAGCCAGATCCTGGCACCAAAAAGCAGCCAGACCTCAGCTTGGAAACGGCTATGGTAAGCTGAAGGTTACTGAGGATGGCCATGGAGAAAAAGCACAGCTGATCAGCTGCCTCTCCTTCAGTTCAGTGAGGTGATCTATTTAACTAAGCATGTGCTAAACAGTAAATATACTTACACAACAACCCGAATACAACCAGTGCAATCAAAGTATGGACCAGAAGTGTCCGAATGAATCTGAAGGCTAAAACCAGTATAAGAGAGAAGGCTGAAAAATATATAAAGGAAGTTTAATATAAGTGTTACAACCCATTTAACTTAACCATTTTTTACTTTAAATATAAATTTGGGGTTCTTGCAGAACTTGGGCTTTTATTTCTAAACAGTGGTCTCAAAAGCAACAGCATTTAGTAAAGCTGGCAACCTTTTTAACATTTAAAACACACAGTTACCTGTAACTTAACTAATAAGTAACTTATAACTGATATATTTAACAATGGGAATTAGCTTTTCAATAATATTTTGTATAAGATTTAAGTTCAAATGTTAATGTTGACATAATTTTTTCCATCAACAATTTCTTACAGGGTTCTGAAATAAGGTATATGGCCATATCACAGAACACAGGATCTGATATTTTATCAAGCTGAATTTCACCAGTCTATTAAATGCCTCCAGATAAAACACAATCACTCTTTCTTAAAAACAACTCTGCCCAGAAAACCTGAAAAAAACACTTTTAAATTAAACATATAAAGTTAATAGGAACATCTGAAATCCCACCTTTTAATTGAATATCATTATTCACTATTTATAACCTTACCTAGTGCGAGGACACTCAGTCCTACCACAGTATCTCTTCCTGCCAATATTCCACTCAGAATTCGGTGAAAAACATCCATTTCATTAACCATACTTATTAGGACAGATGCATATTTGGAATAGCATTCAGAATTTTGTGGAACACATCGATTAAATAATGGAAAGGATTTACTGGAAGGTTAAAAACAAAAATGGCAAAAAATATTAATTACTGGACAAACAGTTTCAAATCCACAGAGATCCATTCCACCATTCTCCACAGAGAGCACTGTTAGAAATGGTAGTTTTATGTTTCATCTGTAGGATAAAGTCCTAATAACATCATGGCTGTATCACTGTACCAGAACAGATCCGCTCAAGATCAGTCTGGGGAACAAAAAGATTTACTATCTCAATCACCATCAGCACATAGCTCCTATTCCCATTCTAGTCTGGCTTCACCTCCTTTCCTCCCATGTGTTTATGTAAAACCTAAATTCATGCTAATATAGCCATAACCTACGTTGCTATAGATCATTTTAGATCACAAACACTTTGTATTGTTTTTATGATATATAAGCATTCTAAAAGCCACATCAAAACAATGTTTGTAAGATACAACTAACACCCCAAATATTTATGTACGAAATTATTTGGCACTCCCAGACAAGCTTCTTGTACATATTTATTGTTCCACTTTGGCAATGCTGCACTACAACAAAGACACATTCATACCTAAAAAGGAGAGGTTAAGTCATCAACAATTAAAAACTTCTCTGACTAGCTTTGCTTCTACTATGAAATATTACCATGCAAGATAACTTTGCTGAGTTTCCTGACAAACACAAAATAGCCTAGAAAGTTGAAGAAATAAGTAAAGCATGCCATATTTTTTCATCAATTTACACACTTTCCTTTGATCCACAATATGTAATGTTTTTACGTGTCTCCTGCTCTATTCTGTTCTCTTTGTTCTTCCATTTCCTCTTGTTCAGAGCAGATGACTTAGCTCTGCAAGCATGGAGATTCCAATTCTTGGCTGTATTTTCATGGCACAGTGGAATTTAAAATCATAGGTTTAAGAATTTTGAGTCACAAATGCCAAATTATAAAGATAGCACCATCCACAGACCAGTGCTTCAAGCTAGCTGGCTATGAAATTATTCTGATGGAAATTTCTGGGCCCAAGATCACAGGCCCTCTTCCTTGGCATTCAAGAAGAGAGTGAAAGTCTGTGCAGGAGGTAAGTTGTTCCTCACATGCAGTGCTTTACTCCTGATTTGGAAAGGAAAACCCTCTAAAGGATAGAGGAATGGAGGGAATGCAGTCCTTGTTTACTCCGTGGGACAGGACACTGGCATGTTCACAAGCACATATGAACATGTACAAAAATAAATAAACAAAGCCAAACCATCCTGACTGTAAAGCATCAAGTCAAATACAAAATGTGAGGAAATAATCTGTAAGGAGCTGTTCAGACTCAAGGATGTTGTAAAGCACCCAGTAATTCTTACCTTGGTGGAACTGGCAGTGTGGGACACAGCTGAGCTGCCTTTGAATTCTGCGTGTAACTGGAAACATTCAGGTTGTAAATGCAAAGAAAAGAACCTAAGGGGGTGGGGGGTGGGGGGGAAGAAAAGGAAAAAA
>VYXB01007291.1:346455-454046 GCA_013397135.1 Pachyramphus minor | reverse complement strand
TTTAAAGAAAAACACATTATCAATGAAGTTTTCTTCACAATTCTGGTTTGATCCCTTAGCAGACCATAATCATCCTTGATATTCCAGAGGGAATGTAATTGCTTGGGTAAATCTAAAACAACCTCTGCAGAATCTTTTGCCTTCTAGACTTAACTATATCACCACTTATCTTCCTGGAGAGCAGGCACACTGTTTATTCCACAATGCCATACTTGGCTATTAATTCTTGCTCATTAGGATAAGATAACAGAAAAATCTAAAATGACAGAAGCTACAGTAGAACTAGGCCCCTTGTAAATTATAATAGAAAATATATATATATATCTATATATCTCCAGAAATCTGTTCTGGGCTCTAATCAAAATATTACCAGGTACTCTGCTAATAATACTCTAATCCATTATACAACATTTCTGGGTAAGAACGGCTGGATACATCCAAGCCATTCAAAATATAAGACTTCCCTCTCCCTTGAAATAAATAGGCAAGCAGTTTTAGCTGAAATTTGATGCAATTATATTTAGTTACACTGAAAATACTTATCTAATATCACAGATGTTTATAGCTTTCTGTACACACCAAATGATGTCAAACTACCCCAAAAGTAAATTAAAATGAATGTGGTGTATTTAAATAGCAATCCCTGCCAAACAAAACAACAAAAACAACAAAAAATGGAATACTGACTGCCAATAAAAATAGTCACTAATGTTCATATGGTATGGTCTGCAGTTTACACATATCCCACAAAATAAAGATTAGGCTACAGATTTTTTTATTTACATGTTCGACATGCCTCTCTTGCACATCATATTCATCTTGAACAGCAGAATCAAATAAAATTCCTAGGCATGTCTTGGTTTTGGCTGGGAAGAGAGTTGCTCCATGGTACTTAATTGCCACCTGGGGTTGAACCACAACAAGGTGAAATAGCAAACCTTGGGATCTAAAGTGGATGATACCACTTGTTTAAGCCCCTGGAAATTAATAATTCCACCATAATTTTAATTTTATTTAAAAGAACTGATTGGACAAGTTTCTCAAATAGCATATGAACTCTGTTCACCTACTGGCACCCCCATCAAACTTCACTAGGTTATTCTCAGCAGCCAGCTTTCTATTGTGTAATCCCAGCAATCCACAGGAATTAATCAACAGCTTTTGAATTTGCATAAGAGAGCTGCAACATTTCTAGAATGTGGCTTTGAATTAAAGCAGAAACAAGACATTTTATTTTCTGTTGTCATGAACTTTTCAGGAAATTAATGGTAAGATATGACTCCCTAGCGTAGGAAACATAAGCGTAAGAAAGTGAAAGCTGTTCAGCTGTTCTACAGATACACTAGGGTATTCATATTCCCTGTAGCACACCATTATTCCTTGCAAAACTCTGAAGATCTTCCAAAGAGTTGAGTTGCTCTTGTGGACAACTAGACACGCACAAGGAAAGCGAACTGATTTTGAGGTTTTGCATTTCCAGGTTGCATGAATTCAGAAAGAACACATACCTAGAAAGAAAAAAAGATTCTCTTTTCAAAAAACAAGCTTTCTGAGGTTTATAGATTTAAATTCTGAGCCTTCTTTCCATCTTTTGAAACTGCTACAAAGCAAACAGAACTTTTTCCACATCTAATGGAAAAAATGGAGCTCAAAGTCAGAAAATCGGAAGCAATGTGAGAATATGCTACATTTTTGTACTTCATATTATGTTCTTATATGGGATCAGAAGCTGACAAGGTGGGTGCCGTTCTACAAGGACTCAAAGGAGTCAGTGGAATGACTGGGAACTTCAACACGCAACCTCCTTAAGTACAAAGATTTGCTATATAGAACGACTGCCTGTTTGGCTGAAGTCCCATTCAAGATCCTCTTTAAGAAGAAGGCAGCACAAAGCATAACAATGTAGCACATTTTCAAATTCTATCTAAACTCTAAACTTTCTAATTTCACTCACCATTTTCCACCATTCCCACTTTTTTCCTGTCTTTCAATGTAACGATGTACAGATACACATGTATGCTTGACAACTAGAAGATGTATATCTTACTAGGTTCTCAAATGTTTGATTTATTTAGACATTATCTGATGTACTTACTTTTTATCAGTCATGTCCTGTCCAGAAAGAGGTGCCCCTTTTACAGGAGTATTCTTCCTACCACATATGTTCCCGAAGCTGTCATATCCAAGCACAAGTCTTTCTGCAGCACCAGCCATCACAGCATAGCCAGTTATAAACATCTGTTAAAATATTTTTTAACATGAAATCACGCTATGATAGCTTTTCCTTTCCATTCCATAAATATCCCTTCTAAGCCATACATTTTTGTCTTGTGGATGCAAAGAGTTCAATCTAAAATTCACCATCTGCACAAGGCCAGACCAAGTCAGATGGACAGGTTTAGCCCTATAACTTCCTTAGGGCTTTCCTTTATCTACTGTTGAAAGTATATAAATCAAGCAGAGTAACACAGGAGAAGAAAGATGGGAATCCTGATTAAAACAAGAGGAAAGCATTAGTAAGGCACTAGACATGATGTCTAATGAAGTTCATGTATGTCACTAGGCAAGATTCCTCAAATGGTGATTTTTGGATGTGCTCACTGCATCTTATTTTACAGGGTGACCTTCGGGACACACCTGGTCAATACATGTGCTGAAATGTTGAGCCCTTGAAGCTGCTAGTGAATTTAACCACAGGTGTTTTTAAACACGAAGTATAATCAAAATGCCGGTTACCTGAAATTTCAGGAAGAGACAATCTTTAACACATGAAAAACTTGGAGAGAGACATACTGTGCCCTTGGGTGACACTGCCCTGACCTTTTATTGTTCTGCTGCCAGATCAAAGTTCCAGTAGATCAGCTCCATGTAAACCCCCGGGTCAACTAAGCACTTCCGCTGGCCAAGCAGCAGCAGTCTTTAGTCAATGTGAAACACCTTGCCTAGGAATGCAGCCTAAACCCTCCATGAGAGCCAAAACAATCCAGGAAGAAACCTTTCCAAGTGCCAAAAATCAGCAATTCTTCTGTGAAGCTGATGAAGTCCTGAGGACTACTTTACCCAAAGGCTTATTAACAGCACTAGCTATTGAAGGACTCAGTGATTCAATGTTCTCCTCTGTCCCATGGGGTGCAAACCACATTTCACACACACCAAGGACAATACACTAAGCTCTAGGGCTACATGCCAGCTGCTGGCAGCAGCAAAAATTCTCAGTCCCACATTAACTACTACTTGTTTGCATGGGTATGGTTGAATATTGGCTGTGCTAAAGACAGATTGCACATATCAGATCCAGCACAACTGCTTTCTTCCTTAAGGTTTAGAACTTTATTTGTTTTTCTACTTTTAACACTCGTGACTAAAGATGGGATCTGGGCAAAAACTGAGTCTCATACACAAACATGTAAGTATGTACTTCCTTAGTCCCCAGGGTAGTCTCATTTTTGCTTATAGCAGACTCTTATTTTACAGTCTAACTGGTTCAGTAATTTTTTAAAATTATGACTGCATGCTAATGTCTCAATATGGACATCTTTGTAGAAACTCCACAATTAAAGCCGACATACTACTTCTGGATGTAATTTTTTACAATAACGAAGTATTTCCAGATCCACTTTGTTTACATAGCAAGGATTTGTTAATAATTAAATTGTTCTTAGGAGGAAAAGGAGAAATGAGCTGGCACTGTAACTCAACTGACATATGCTTTCAGAAAAATTCTGGTATTCCTTCTAAAGACAGGCATTACAGGTCCAGTGGGTACACGTGAATTTTTTTAAAAGTGCAGAATGCTGGATACAAGCCATAAATACTAGTAAGTAACAGATACCTGTATGACTGCTGGAGGGGTGTGTCTACATGGCAATGATAAGCACTTCCACAGAGCTATTACTGTAGTTTCAATTTTTTTCATTGTGTGAACAAATTATTATCTTTAAATATTTTAAAAAGAAGATCAAACACAAGAAAACAAATACGTGTATGCAATAAGCTATTTCACAGAAACTGAGCAATAAAAAAGAGAGAGAAAACAAACAAAGACTGGAAATATTTACCATTTGACAGCTTTAATTTTTGGCATTTCCTCCACTGATCAAAGCACCAAGTATTAAAAAACCCTATCTTGCTCACAAAGTTCAGCCTCCATTTATGCAGCATTTAAAATGTGTAGGTATAATTCTGCCTTAGCTTCCATTAACGGAGTTACTAGGAATGGAATTAAACAGTGTATTTACAAGAATCCTGAGTAGACATATCACAGAAAAAACCCCAAACATTCACACTTGAGACAAAGCCTGTTCCCAAAAGCTGTTGCTTTTGCATGCTGTTGTAAGCACAAGTCAAATAGTGACTTGATATAGTGTCAGATGACCATGTTGCAAGATAACAAGACTACAATGTATGAAATAAGTAGACATAAGAGTGCAGTCAGAGCCCAGACTGATTTACAAAAAGCAAATTCTAAATAATCCAGCCCCACGTATACACGGTATCTAAAGCATACGGGCAGGACTTAAAACTGTGTGAAAGACATCACAGTAGAGCACTGCACCACTGCAGAGGTCAGATCTGTCCCAGTGCAATCCTACAACCTGTGCCCATCACAATTTCCGTTTAGATTTAGTATAACACTGTGCTGAACCCCATGAACTTTAGATCTGATTTTTTGTTCCAGAAAAAAGTGTGCTTACCAAACCAGCCCAGAAAAGACAGAAGAGGAGCAGCCAGAGAGTGTCTGTGCACTTTCTGTAAATGACAGGTCTCCATTCCTGTAGTTCAGAAGCACTATCACCAGAGTCCTAAAACGAAAGAAAAGTCCAAAAAAAGTACAGAACAAACTTCCTGCGAAATTTAATCAAGTTCCAAAGGGCGGAGATTTCAAAAAGAGCGTAACCTCGCACTTCAAGCACCGAAGACCTGGCAGCTCTCCTCCCGCAGCTGCTGTGTAGCTCGCCCATAGCGCAGTGCACCGCCCCCGCTCCGCACCCAGCTCCGCACCCAGCCCCGCACGGCCCGGGGCGGGGCGCCCCCTGCCGTGGGCCCCGCTCTCTCTCTCCGCCCCCGCGGCTGCCCCGGCCCCGCTCCGGCCCCGCGCCCACCTGCCCTCGGCCCCCGCGCCGCTCCATGGGGGCCCGGCGCGCAGCCGGCTCGGCGGGGCCGCTGCTTCGGCGGCGGGGAGCGGCATTCCCGCCCCGCGGCTCGGGCGCTCCCTCAGCCGAGCTCCCGGGACAGTCGGCCGGCGCCGGGGCTGGCAGCGTTCGGGGGCACCGTCGCCCTGCGGGGTCCCGTCTCCCCGGGCTTTCCGGCCAGAGGGACGGGGCCACCTGCAGCTGCTCCACAGCCGCAGGTTTACACATGGCCCCCGGCCAGGGTGGCAAGTTTATGTTTCACGGCTAATTAACTTATTTCTGGGAATAACTGAAGATTTGTTATTGCCAGCACAAAATGGGGGCTGTTCGTGGTGTAAAGCCCGCTGATACAGATACCCGCCTGGCTATTCTGGCTGCATTATCGATATACAGTCCGTCATAGATCCTTTTCGGCTTCTCTTTGTTTGTTTGTTGTTTGTACAGTTACAATACACTGACAGGCTATGTTAGGCTATAGTTACCTCTCATCGATATCCATATGAATTTAGCGTGCACAGGAATAACCTGTAATAACAGGAATAACACCAAATTAGGTCAATGCTTGTAACTTTAATGGCCAAGGAATGCAGAAATTATTAGCCACTTCTAACATGTTTTCTCAGTGCTGTTGCCTTTTTATTTATATCTTTGCTAAATTCAGCTCAATAATCTAGAAAAATTACTAATTGAAAGGATATTAAAAGTATGGTTTTGTCTTCTTGCTGACATTCAGTGGGAAAAAAATTGTCCTCCTTAAGAAGTAACACAACATCTGCAACTGCATTAAAATTGAATTAAATTGAAGCTATTTTGCAAAACCATTTAAGAATTGGCCCATCTTGTATAGGAGACAGAGCACTAGGCTGGTTTTGCCTGGGGAAAAAAAAAATGTGTTCCAATCCTTCAGAGAACGTGCAGAATGAAACTTTGGTGGCATACTAGCACAGATGAAAGTAAATTGATAATATCAGAACCTGATTTTAAAAGAACAATGAATCTTTCCCTCAGAGCATTTCAGAGTCCTTCTAGTCTGACTAGAAATAACTACATTTTCCTGAAAAGTTAACTCGTGCAATGTTTCTGAAATTGACATTTTAACTGCCTTAACAGAACTCAGTACAGTTCTGATTTAAATTTACACACACCTCCTTCCCAAGAAGTGGTTCTGACAAAATGGCAGGAAAGATTTCTAAAAACTCTATGTCTTAAAAAGGATTTATTAAATCGTTTAGTTTCCAGCCAGCTCGTGGTTCTTGTCTTTATCAGCGTTCTGTCTTTTAATGCTCATTATTCATCAATTTGTTGAGAGTTTTCATAATTTGTGTGACAATTAGAATAAAATTCTAAAACTGAAAAGGTAGTTCTATGCTTTTAGAGCCTAAATAGAGAAAATAACTCTTCTTTCACAGTGCTGTTGCCCTTTAAAAATATGTGGAAAAGCCATTTTCCCTTGAAATACAGATGTGAAATTTCACCTTTTTTTAAAAAGAAGTTCAATATTTGATTATATCAAGAAAAATAACCAAAATTATTAAAAACTTTGTACCTAGACACAAGGAGTGTTCGGAGAGAGAATCACTAGCTGATTAAGAAAATCATTTTAACAGAACAATGTCAGTGATCAAGGCAGATATTAGAATCTGATGACTTGCTGTCATCACATGCTATTATTAGCTTTTGTTGTTGATCTGGAACTTTTTGAATGATCCTCCTTAAGTTTCGCGTTACATTCCTACTGTGAATAAAGAAAAAAAGCAAGTGGAAGAAATATTTTTTAATAAAATCCAGATTCTAAACAAAGGAAGTTCATCTTAATACATGAGAATCAGCAGTAAGGCCTGATTTTACCAAGCGATATCAATCATACTTCTTGTATTTCTTCAACTAGCCTAGGAAAAGTTATCTTATAAATGACAGAAAATAACTCATGATTAGAACAGGATTTTTTAAAAATTGTAAATTAAGTATTTTAATTGTTGTAAGTTTTGGGGTTTTTTTTTCCTGAATTTCAAACGTGATCAAATAAAACATTTATTCCACTCAGTAGCAAATGAGTACTTCTCTCGTGTGTCACTAGGTGGGGCTCCGCTCCCTGTTTCGAGGCACAGCACACACAACCCTTGGGATGGGTGCGCAGATGCTCCCGCTGTGCTTAGCCAGGAGTCACAAATGCGGACATACTCCAGTTGAAGAAAATACCGGGAAGAAAGGCTCTAATGGGATAAGGGATTCAAACATCCACCTCCAAAATGTAATACCGAAAACTCTTGCTTGTTTTTTTCCTTTGTTCTGCGAAGTTTTGCCCAAATTGCCAAGATGAATTTTCTTACCACTGTCACAGGATGGAGCCCAGTTCTGCAGCTGAGTCTCTCAAGCAATTGGTGAGAAGCAGGGAATTTTAGAACTGACATTTTGCAGAGTTGATTCAGTTTAATCTGAAATAGAAATGAGGTAAAAATCAGTTCTGCATAAAAAGAGTAATGGATTACAAAAATTGCTCAGTCAGAAAGTTGTATACTGGCTTGTGCTCTTTCTCCATGGTGAGAAGCCCAGCTTGGAGCCTTTAGTCTCAGTCTCCTGGTCTACATGCTCAAGATGCCAGCTTTCTAATATACTTAATTTCATTCTTGTATCCAACTACAGCCACTTTCATGAGAGATTAATATGATGAGGGTCCACGTTCACTCATAAGTCTTCACTGACCTTTCAAGTATGTAATGTTTCTTGTAAAGGAAAAAAAATATTTACAATCCTGGAGTACCCAGGAACTCACAGTAATTCAACTGTGTTTTAAGACGTTAACCATTCAACCTGCTTGGTGTATTATGATGGGGCAACCACAACAAGGGAGATTAACATTGACACATTGAAGACTTGTTATAGTTTTTAGAAGATATTTTATATGATAACCATCTCCAGACATCTATCAGCATCAGCAACAAAAATATGGCAGCAGTGAAACCTCATGGGCATTTTTCTCTAGTTTTGATTCTTTGTTTTTCATGAAGTTCACACAGAATATACAGAAGAAAATCAAATATGAACTCAAGCTTCCTGACTCCAAGTCTCTGCTTTAATCACAAAGTTCTTATTATTTCTTATGAGTGTGGTGTTTGTTCACTGAGAATGAATCCCGGTGCTGCCTGCACTTAGGGCTCAACTTTCTTACCAAGAAACTTGCCTAGTTGAAACTGGGGCAGGAATGTGGATTGGGAGAGGAAGGTATTAAATGAAAGCATGACAGTTCCTTGCTGGACTGGTTAAGTGAGATGACTGCCCCTATCTGTACCCCCTTGTGGGTCAGACAAGGAACAGAGACCAATTACTTTAATAGCAGGACGCAGCAACTGAGAAACTCAAAACATTTTCTGCCTAATTAGAGAAGGTGCAGCTGAGCCTAATTTCCATCACTTTCAAATAATCTTGCTTATGTACAATAACTTAGCAGCCAAACACTATTCTCCATATGTAGCTGTGTTCTTGGAATATCCTGAACTGAAACACCCAGAAACTGAACATAATGCCACCTATTATGTTCAAGCTGTTAGTCAGGTTCCCGTTCTGAGACCTGGTATTTATGACCTCATCTCACTTGAACCATTCATTCTGAAATTTCTAATGGCAGGTGCTGAAGGTTTTTGGAAAACATCAGCACAAGTTATTCAGTCATTTTTAAGAATGAAATTAGAGAAACAGACCTTATGGTAACCCTTCTTTGACAGTAGTAAATAAATTCTTACACATTACTTGAATCAGAGATTTTTAAAGGACAGGGAGAAAGAAATGTTTTCTGCTTTTCCTCATATCTGAGAAACTTTGTCCTCATTTACCCAAATCACTTTGATAAATCGCAGTGTATGCTCAGATAACTTGCTGAGCTTCGTAGCTAAGGACTCTGTAGACTGTGTCTGCATGGTATACTTCCAGGTCTGACTGAGACAGTCTGGACAACCCTGAAATGTGCCTCTTACCTGCCACATACTTTGACTTCAGTGATTGTTCTGATGGTGAGCAGGCACAATGGACAAAGAAGGATCCTGAGATGAATGTAAAGAAAAAGGAGAAAATGCTGTTGCTGTTAAACAGGTTCCTGGAGTTAATAAGGAATACCTTGGTTGATAAGGAAAGCAATGCCTAGCAAATCTGAGAAGTATTAGGGGATTCATAAAGGTCAGCATCACAAAAACATTTACCCTAATGCCGTAGACAGTGGGCCATTATGCCTCTGTTGAGCCACAGTAACAGACTGGAAGCCAGGACTGGCTCAGCAAAGACAATAGAAATGGAGGTCTTGAAGTAAAATAGAAAACCAGGACAGTAGGGGAATGGCAGCCAGAGCGAGGAGGTGGAGAGAAGACTGACTGCTGAGGGACAGCATGCAGGATTTGAGGGAAGGGTGGGACTGGATGTGAATGAGACTGAGAGCCAGGAGGAGATGGGTAAAGATTGAACAAAGAAGGAACCTGAGAACTTAGGGCAGTTAAAATTTGTATAGGGAGGCATACAACTGGCATGGGAAGAAGTGGGGAGATTAGAGAAGCATGAAAGCTATGTGGAGATTAAACAAGCAATAATACAAGTCCTGATGGTACATAAGACTGTGGGGAACAATCAAAAGAATCTGGGTCTGCTACCACTCCCTTTCACAAGCAGAGTATCACCTTTCCTCTGTTAGCAAATATCTGCAATGTTGACCTGAAAGTGCCCTGTCAGGCCTGACTAACAATCCAAATCACCCCGCCAGGTTCCTGATCAGCCTGCTAGCTGTCAGTTACTCCACTGGATCCACTGGCAGACATCTGTCCTATGTATCCAGAGAATCTAATCCTTCTGATGACTTGAGTTAATTTATTCATGATGTTCCATGTTAGCTTTTCTGTTTGGTTATGTACAAAATCCCATCTGATAATATATTTACAGCTGGAATGTTTAAATACTCTGTTATACATGTAATGACGAAATTGCAGAAAAGGAAAAATAAACAATTTTTTCCCTAGTAATTTGAGATGATTTTTGAGATGCTCCACTTCTCAGACTTAAAAGTAACTTGAATTAAAAAAATTAATAACCAAATAATAAGCTACTTATTTCCAGCTTCTAATTAACAATAATCCCACATTCTTCTGGATGTCTCCTGTGCATTTTCATTTCAGGATAATGATTATTGAGTAGATAATCCAGGGGTCTAGAAGAATAGTGTGTGTACATCTCATTGCCAACCTCTATAGTTTTAGCTTACTACTGCTAATGACCATCCCTCCTGTGATTTACCAAACATATGAATCATTCAAGGAAGGAGTATAATGCAACAAAGTTAATTTGTTCCACTTTCCACACAAGCAAGCAGAGATCTGCACAAAGAGCCCTTTCATCCCTGTCAATACACAAGCTAGAGAACAGCCTGACCCTAGGAAAGTGTTTGCCAAGTTGAACCTGATAATAAACTTTGGAGGTGACTCATTTCAAGCTTTTAGAATAGAGCAAAAGGATCAATGTTTCAGGATCATATGTTACTTTACATACCATGCCAGACAAGAAACAACACTAGAGCTGTACCTTTGTGGGATGTCAGGATTACAATGTACTTAGGATTCTGGCTGGTAAATGGCATGGGCAGCACAAGATAAAGGAGCTTGAACTGGAACTATTTCTGTGGTCCAGTACTCTTATATCCCTCTCTGGTCCAGTATATCTGCCAGGATATTTGAGTGCCTCAATGCAGAGAACAGAGAAGTAATATTGCTCTACACAACACTCCCCCAAAAAAAAGGGAAGGGAATTGCTTGAGTTTCAGAGAAATTGAAAAGTAAAAGATGTGGATTTGTAAGGTTGGAGAAGGGTAGCTTGTTCTCTGAACTGTATAAATAGAAGAAAGGGTGGAAGACATTCTTGAGAGCAGCAAAGAAAATGGATAAACCCAAATAAAACAGGGTTGCAAAAGGCATCAAGTTGAATCACATGGAGTCTGTAGAACTATCTGTGACCTAAGCAGTCAGGTCTAGTTCTGAATGAAAAGGATGAGAGGTTTTCATTAGGTGGTGGAGACCAGGGCAGTGTTTTTTATCAACACTAAGATAAGCAGCAGAGTCATTACGAGGAGTAGAGGGAAGTCTTTTCTGCCACATTAAGATGATTCCTTGATATTTACATTCATGGAATCAGCTACTGAGTGCCAATGAAAAATAATCATGTTGAATCCAGAGAGACAGCTTGGACTGTAGACTTGGTGTTAGGCCCTTTCAATGTGCTGTGACTGCAGAAGGAGCGGCTGCCCCACACATTTCCCACTTGATGTCACTCTCGGGCAGTTCTGTCAGCCTCTCCACAGCAGCTCTGAAAGGCAAAATAAAGAGCATGGCTTTGATACAGTATCTTCTGAGTGGCTCAAGTGCAATTTTGTTGTTGCTTTTGGTTTTGGACTTTACCAGCACCACTTTTCACTGATTCCTCTAGTGACATTCCTCCGTCAGCCTAATTTCATTTTATTGTGTCTAGATGTTTACTGTATGGAGGTTTAAAACCATGCACAATTCTCTCTGTATTAATTAGCTGTCTTTTTAAAACAAAGCCTGTTAATGTCTAGTGAGGCTTGGACAGCAGCATTATTCTCCTTCTTCTTCTTAAAAATAAGAGGTTTTATATAGAGAAGGCATTAGACCATCTAGGTTATTCAAATCTAATGCTCCCACAACAGCACAGGCAGCCAGCAGAGTAGCAGTCCATTTGTAGACTTCAGCATGGACTATGACTGCAATTATTAACATAAGAATAATCATTATTTTCATCAGGAGTTCCAGGATAAGGGTTTTCATGGGTAATAATGTATTTCTGCACATTTTTATAAAACTGGACAGGATCCAAAGTTTTACTGCAATGCACATTAAAAAGACTTGAAGACATGGCATCTTCCTTGCTTGAAAAGGGAATACTGAACATACTGCTTTGCTCAGCCTGTTAAGAGTAGTGTGAAACATGACTATCTATTTGTTTTGTGCCAATAGGCTTCCTTGTCAAAGAATCATCAATCTGCCCCCTAAGCACTGATGTTTGAACAGCAAGTTTAAAAAATCTGTATGTGGCTAGTCATGTTGAGTCAGATAATGGCCCACAGATGGATATCTTTTATCTGACCTATTCTTTATAATATCTTTGGTTTACCTTCATGCTTTTGCAGAGACTTATCATAAATTATCTGCTCAATTTATGTTTCACCTTATTAGTCATGAGAAGAAAATCAACAGCGAGTGGAATGCAGTCATGGAACCGGCAGTCAGCGGTGATGTTACAGAATATGTGATGGTATGACTTACATAAACAGTTTATTCATCTTCATTAAAGTTATACTGAATCAGCATCAAGGCTGCTCTCTCAGAGGAGTAGCTCTAGCTCATAGGACTTCTGTAGTCAGCCTTATAGGCACAGCTATTTATTTATAGGGTGAGAGTTCAATAGCTGAAATATTTGCTAAGAAGAGTGGTCCAGTTCTGCAATACTAATTAAATGTGGCATAGCTAGAAAAGTAACTCATACTCTATTAAAAATTCCTGGAATTGAACTTTATAAGCTACTGTTTCAGAGAGAGAAAACAAGAAGTCTAAAGTATTTTCCATGACACTTAAATTTTCCCATTATCCCATTATATTACATGTTATATATCAAACTTTCTCTTAAGATTTTATCCTGCACATATGCATGAAGTTTTGCTAAACAAAGCAGCTGGATTCTAAAAACAGAGCTCCATGTCATTGGCCAGCCCTACTCTGTTTCAGGGCTCCATCCATTTGCCTCCCACTACTTCCAGTATCAATATATACTTTCATACAATATTTAATCACTTTGTGTCAATGTTTCCATTGATCATTTAACAAGAAAGATGAAACAGTTTTCCTAAATAACAGTAAGATCAATGTTAACTGATCTTGTAGTATTTTCACTAAAGTTAATTTTCTTCCATTACTGAGATTAAAGAACTGCATCCTTCTGAGGTCCTTGTGAAGTATCAATGATGGTTCTGCAATAACAACTCATCGCTCTGTTCATAATGCTTGTTATAAGCAATCTCTTTGTCCAAAATGTTTTGTGGTGTTAGGTATAACACTGAGACCTATATAAAGAAAAATGTATGTGAATGTCTAGATATTTTTGCAGTTTTGGTTTATTTTAACCTTTGTACATAAACCAAGGACTGTTACTCATCTTTGGGATTAAACAATAGAACAACAGTATTCCTAGTTTGTCACATTATGGGTAAAGTTATGGAATCACTACTGTACTTCGATAACATTCACACCATAAAAAAGAGTTATCATTCTGTTAGCTGTTCCCAACAAGAGCTACATTTGTCTTAGTAACTGTATCATTGCAGTGGACAAAACTATTAGGTAATGCATGATACAAAAGCATTTGATAGAAGGTAAAAATATCTCCTTTGAGCAGCTATTTGAGGAAACCACATATTGCAGCAATCATTGTGTGTTTAATACTGGAAAGATATTTTGAAAAAAGGATGTTGACCCTCTTTCTAGTGACTAAAATTTGAAGTTGTCTGAGCAATGGTAGAATAATAATTTCCTGGTCACGTAACATATTTGCACAACATAATGTTGCTGATAACGATAAATAGTCAAGTGTATAACCCAAAGGATGTGCATGTGTCTGGGAATTCCCATAGTCCTTCCTGTCTACCAGTAAAGGGTATTTGTAGGAATAAACCAAAACAAACATCTATGGGCTAATGATGCAAAGTCTTATTCATAGGGTATACTACTCTCCACCTTGCTGACCTGTGAACTTTACACTCCAAGTTTCCCTATTTAAAGACAATCATGTAGCTAGTAGTAATCCAGCTTTCTGTCAACACTTGGCTCAGAAAATAAATAACATACCCTTAAAAAACCTATTTAGAAATTGATTGTTTTTTGTATGTAACTCTTTTAGGGCAGTTAGAGGCAAAAAGGTGATTATGCTCTGTTTCTGACTTCTCTTTGAACCCATAGAAACCCATGGGGCAGGTAGTAGTTTGGCTGCTATGGCTGAAAATGAAGTACTTAGAAAAACAACAGGATTTACCAGCAACCTGCACTCACAGTGTGCCCCCAGATATTACTCATTTGAAGTAATTTGTTTGCTCATTCTTGTGGGACAATTTGCATAAGATTTGAGTTACATGTAGGGATATATCCTTCTTATGTGCCTCACTTTCTGCTGTCAAGCACGTGTCTTCAACCCTCCATGCTTCAGTCCTGCCTCTTGCTTGCTAAATTGAGAGCAGTTATGTTCATCTACTCTCCTAAAGCACTCTCTCATCGATGTATAAAAAGCATGCTATCTTTGCCACAAATGGCTTTGTTTATTGCATTAATCTGATTATAGTCTGCTGTGTACCATGCTCAGTGTAAGTAGAAAAAAAAAGTAAATGGCATATATGTTGCAACTTTGATAGTACTCACGTAACAAGACTCCTGAATTTTAAAACTAGTGGCCACTGTATGTCAGCTTTCCTATTTCCAGCTAATTTATTAAAAAAATTCCAAACATTCAATTTTGTACTAGGATAATAGTTACTAAACCCAAAATATTTTTATTTTAGATAATATAATCTGAATAAAAACATTGAACTGTGATATGTTTCCCCCAGGAACCAGCTATTTGCAAAGAACTTTCAACATCCACATCATGACATCTGGAGCCAGATTTCCTTGAATTATTTTGGCAATCATTAACAAACACAGTAGTTTTGTATCTCTCCACAGAACAGTGCAATTTCCATTCTCACTAAGACACAGTCCCAGAGAAGTATATACTCAATGTGTATCTGATACTTTAAAAAGAGCAATAGGCATAACCCACGTAATTTTAACACGTGTGGTCTGCAGTACTTATCACTCTTCTTTAGAGATAGTTATGAAACTAATACTGGGGGCCAAAGTAAACAGTGTTTCAGCCAACGTTTAACAACGTGTGTCGTGGATGTAGCACATTATGTGGCATCTGATCAGTTCTGTGGGAAGTGGCTGCAAGTTTTCTTATGCATATTAATGAGCTGTACTCTGTGTTTCAGTTCTTGTTGTTGTGGAATGTCCTAAAGCCTTTGTTTAAAACTTAAAGTGTAAAGACACTTTATTTCCAAACATGGTATGCTGCCATTGTGGACAAGGCAGTGAGGGTTTTTATACCTTACTTTAAAAACTCCTCTGTTGATATGTCTGTAAATCAAGCCACTAGTCTTTCATGTTGCAGCTTGCTTTTCAGGTTTTTCCATGAGAACTCAATGCTGATACTTTAGTATTCTACAACACTTCAGATTTCCGGAAGTATCTGTAATTTTGGTGACTGGAAGGAACTTCCTTATTGCTCAAACTCATGTCTGATGAAAGTTTTTATAATTTAGAAATCCTCATTTGCAAATCTCACTTCCTTCCCTCTAGAGATCTGTGAAGTAGGTTTTTAACAGTGGCTGAAGAGTTTTGTTTTTCAGGCAGTTATCTGTTCTGTTTTAGATTCCATGTATATATGTTATGAGACAATCAGTGCTGGGTATAATACAGAAAATTTGGTGGGACAGAGAAAACAAAATGACTGATGCCTCAAAAGTTCCGAGGTCAGAAGCAAAAGCTTCTGCAACAGAAAAGCTAAGGAGAAGGAGAGAGGGGGAAGATGTGCCTCAATGATATTAAGTGATTGGGTTATCAGGGAGAAAATAGGCATTAGGAGTGTGGACAGCAAAGCTTCTCAGACAATCTCTTGCTATTTTAATTTTGTTCTTTCTTGTAGGTAAGAATGAATATGATAGACAGAATGAATTCAGAAATCTCATGAGTCTCGTTCCCAGTCATTATTTCAATGGCAAAATATAGAAATGGATTAAATCCTGTCTGTCTATTAAGAAAGGAAGAAATTGTCTATTAAGAAAATTCAGAAAGATTATAAAATATTAAACAACAGGACGGTAAGGTTTCAGGACAAAACTGAAAGCAGGTATTCAATATGAATCTCATCTGTCATTGCTCATTGTGGTAAAGGGGAAAGAAATATGGGGAAGAACATACACTGGTTGCTGATATTTGCTGTCCTTCCTGATGGTTCAACAAATTAATTCTCTGGCTATCACACCTCATGCCCAAACCTCTCCAGGGATGGAAACGCCTTTGCCAGACTGCCCCTGTTTTCTGTGGTTTGTGCACATTGTGCGCATAACTTCGAGTTAGCCATACTGTTAGTTACCAGTGCCATCCAACCTTAGATGTTCTCAGAGTACAGACCACATAACATCAGCTGCTGAGGTACCCTCTGTTACAGTAGTTACTGTGTATACATTTTTCTCCTAAAACAAAACTGATTGGGTAATGATTTTTGTGACTGATTAAGCCTTAATTTTGTTTATGAAATGATAGCTACTGATTTTTTAATCTTTTATTTTTCAACCAATACATATTTTTTAAACTTTTTTTTCCTCTTTGTTCATGACCAGGTCTAAACGAAACATGTCTGTTCAGCTGTGGCTGTTCTTTACTGATGATAAGAGTCTGAAAACTTTTATGAAACAAATACCAGATGGATAGTTTCATAACAGACATTCCATACTGGTAAACTGAAATGCTCAAGTGTTCTTGGATGCAAAATGGATGCAAAAAATTGATTAATTTATAATTGCTGAAAATAAAAAAGCATGTGCATTACTTGTTCCTGTGCTTTTTAAAATCTAACTGGTATATGGGTAGCAGCACAAATTAGCATGTAATTGTCAATATACTGCATATAGTTAGTAACACTGAGGAGATAATTGCCTGAATTGTCTGTGTTTAAACAGTGATGACAAAGTTATACCAGAGCCTGTTAAATATAACTATATAAATAGTTAGAAATTATAGTTGAATAACTGATAGTTAAAACTATATTAAACCTAACCATTGATGCCTCATCTATTTTGACTCAGGCCTACCAACCTGCCAGCATCTTATCCAGGGATATATAGGCCTGTTTGCCAGTACACTGGGACCACACACTTAACCTGAAAGTACTGGGAGGATACAGGTGACCAGATATTTTTAGTTTCAGGGCATTCCTGAAAGCAAACATAACAAACCAGCCGGTAACCAGTTGGCTACATGGCCACATTCACCATGTATAATTCTCTAAACTGACAAGTAAATTGTGAACTTTCAGTGTGAATGGGCAGTAAGGAGGGGTGGATTTATGAGCAGACAACAGACCGATGAGCAGACAATGCAAAACTATCTGTCTGTGCTTTGATTCATAGAAATGAGTGGGCCAGGCACAATGACAGATGGGCAGAGTCATTACTTCATTTCATTCTTCTGAAAGGAAGCAATATAGTGAGGACAGAAAATAGAATATACAATACATTCTTTTTTTTGTTTTTTAATGTACTCCTTCTGTGGTTTACTTCATCTTTTTTTTTAGTCTGTTACACCAAAGCTGGAAAAGAGAAAACAAATGAAAAGTAGATAAAGGAGTAATGAGTGATAGAAACTGACTCACTCGAATTCACAGCACCATCAAATGGGGCTTGCACAGTTCAGATGGTCTAAATTGGGGTAGCTCTGCAGTTAGGCCTATTGGACAGACAGAAAATGTCTCTGGAACTGCCAGGCTGGCTTTTTTACAAGAATTACAGTTGTTGTTGTTGTAGTAAGAGATAAAGTGGACAAATATAGTCAGTAAAGTCTATTAAAAATAAATCTTTTGTGTATGCCTATACTTCCAGTTGAACTCTAGGCTGGCAGGAATCAGCCTGTTACTGAGAGGCACCACCACAGGACAGCAGGACATCAGGAGGCAATAAGCGAAATGACTGCAAAAGGGATTATTCCTCTGTGCACTTCACATATGCACAGCAGTGCATGCAGTTAGCAGAGCTGTGGGTGCTTCCTAGCAAACACAGGCTGCCTACAGGCTCCTACAGGCTCAGAAGTCACGTTATATCTATATCCTCTGTACTTTTCATTAGTATGTGTAGAACAGCTAAGCTGTAATACTGTAAAGACTGTGCTTACCCAAACAATGACAACTTAATTATCTTCCCTTGAAATACCAAATAGTAGTGGTTTACATAATGGCTTCTCCTCAATGCAGTCAAGCAGCCACCTTATCAGAAAAGGCAGCAAACACCAATCTAGACTAAATAGTATGTTCATCCGTGCAATGATGGGGCACAGCATTAAGACAAATTTTTTCCCTGCTGCAAAGGTCCTTATGAGGACCTTTGAGAAGGGGCCCCAGAATATATTCCAGGGCCTGACTTTGCCTCTCTGGAACAGAACAGAAAGATTCCTCATGCTCCAGCTCCTCCAAGCCATAGTGCTTTGAAAATACAGCATCTGGTCCAAAATCTAGTAACCTTGGATATTCTAACTGAACATATATTTCACAGACTGTATAAAATGAATCTGCTGTGCTAATTGTTCTACTCTAAAGCTTTAAGGGAATGCTAAATATAAACAGTTGAGTCTGGACCAATCTTGACCAAGGTGTTCTGATCAAGGTTTTGGCACTTTTGCAGGATGTGTGTTTGATAGTCAAAATGTTGCTCTGTCATTATCCTGTGGATTATTCACCATCCATAGAATTAGCATAGTAATCTTTTTCTTTCCCATTCTACTATTTACTAGTAGAATGCTATTCTATTCCCAGAATTGTCAGTAAACATCTTAATCCCTTTGTCAGTTAGTTACTGACTGATTTAAGAAACAGTGTAAAAACGCCTGATGTAAATGCGGCTGAAAATCTGTAAATAATGCAGGAAGGAGCTATGCAGTATCTTCACATTACAAAATATTTACTTAACAATCATCCTGAAAGTGTATCCTTCGGGAAACAGCTACTTCAAACAGCCTTCCCTGGTCATGGCTTAAAATTAAAACAAAACAAAGTAAAACCATAACAGTGGAAACAAGCCATGTCATTAACTCTGCTTGATTTATACAGGGTCCAGCCTTGTTCAATTTAATGCAAGCTTTTATTCCTCTGGAAAGATGGATTTGGCATAACTGCCAAGAATAACAACTTGATGAATGATGATTAACAGTAAATACAAAATGTTTACCTCATGTTATGTATGGAGCCCTGAAGAAGTCATGACAATATCGAGACATTGACTTGACTAACTTAAACAGGCATAGAAGATGTCTCAGATGGAGGAGGTGGCGCTGTGGAAAAGATGAAATAACGAACATAAAATGCAGCCTCTCTTCAGACACACACTAAGGATGATCACAGCCATTATCTGCTTTGCCATTTGCAGGACATTGCTATCTGAACACACTGTGGGAAGCGAGGCTTGAGGAGACATCTGTAAGTAATGCTGCTTTCTGAAAAATTGTATTTATCCTGCAAGGACAAAATTGACTTTCCAAAATAAAAAGACATTTTTATAAGTCAGTCCTGATGGCACTCAATTCACTGCAGATCCTGTGGAATATGCAATGCCAAATTTATCTCTGGTATCCAAGCCAGTGCTGTTTTCTGCAGGATGCAACTGGTGAAGCTTGCAAATGATGATCCCCTTCGACATTCTTGTGTGATAAATTCTAAGAATTTCTTTACTAGAGATGTTTTACTAGAAATGCAGAGAATAGAGACATGGAATTCCTCAAACTCCATCTCCCTGAAGACACTGAATGGAATACTGTTTCATTCTGAATCAATTTGAAATGTGAGCAAATGGATATTAAATGTTTTAAAATCATTAATAATTCAATGTGAGGCATTTTTTTCTGATGATAACAAAGTGTGGCATTTTGGCACTCTGGTTCTTATTTTTTTTTCAGAACTCTATGAAGATGTCAGTATTTCACTTGTGACGAAAATATAATATACATTTTAATGGTGGTGTCCTCCATTCTGATTTTTGTATTTTAAGTGAGTTGACATGGATCTACATTGTTTTAATAAGTCTGTGGTCAAAATATTTTAGGAATTAAACATTCATTAAATACTTCTGTTAATACAAAAATGTTCTTAATGTACTAATGAAATATTATAAGTAAAATTGAGATTTTCACTCCAAGACACGTTTCTGTAAAATAAAACTATATTATTTACTCTCTGCCAAACTCTATGTAACCTGAAACATAACTGAAATTCCCCTCTGCCAAATGAGTCTCAGAGTTTGAAGGAAATTTGGGGTTGCATTTGAGATTTAAGATTCTAACTGTAGGTATTTATTAAGAAGTATCCAGACACCACTGGAACTGCCTTTCGGACCCTAATAGTTGATTTAACAATCCTCAATAGTAATTTAAAGTAACATAGGGACATATCAAAGCAAGATGAGAAGAGAAGGTGTTTGTTTTTCTAGTATATGTCAGAGACCCTACTACCAGAAATAAAATCTGGTTTGTTTTCTTCTGATGATCAAAAATAATGCTTAGATAGTATATGAGAAATCTCTTGGTTATGATTTCAGATCTGAAACTAGAAAGGAGTTCACGCTTCACACTTTCACTTAATAATCAGACAGAAAAAAAAAAGGAAAGAAAAATAGGTATAAATATGTAAAACTTACTTAATTCCATAATGACAAGAAGAAATTTAGAGAGGGAAATTTCTTGTAGTTAAGAGTACTTGTAATTTAGGAATAATGATAACCACAGTATTCAGTGGACTCAGTCTAAGGCTAAGAAGGTCAGGGCATAAAAAGTACAATATAGAAAGCACTGAATCATGTCAAATCAGCTACAGAAGGTAGAGAGTGAGCCACAACAGGTCAGTGCAGAGCCCTGTCATCCCAGGAACCATCTGATACCTGAAATCTTGTCCTGTATTTCATTTCATGCCTACATGGCAGAACAGATAGATTACTACACCTGGTAAAGCAGAAACCCAGAGTTCACGTGAAGAGCATAAACCACAAATTAGTGAGGTTTGGGCAGTGTCCGTGTTCAATTTTATATGTGCCACCCAGCAGTCATGACATAGAACAGTGGAATTCAGCTCAAAGTGGAAAGGGAGACACGTGGCACAGAATCTAGAGTACTGGGAGGAGGTGAGGTGCTGGGGGGTGCAGCACAGAGCTTCAGGGACCTGGGCTGAGAGGTGGTAGGACAGGCAGGGCAGCATTGAGAAGCTGTGGCCACCTGCTGTTTTGGAAGCAGGGTAAACATGGTGGAGTAAAGCTTAGGGGCTGGGAGGATGATTGGAACCAGGTGTGGTGAGAAGGCAGCTGGCAAGGCAGGGTTCCAGGGGCAAGGCAGGCACAAAGACCTGGGGCAAGGGAGGAACATGAGAATGAACCTTGAGGAGGTACAGCTCATGGCACCGCTTCAGATGTGGGGCAGGCACAGAGGTGTGAGGCTTGGGGCTGAGAAGGACCACAAATGGACCAGGCTAAGGATGGGTCAGAAATACAGTGAGTGCCTGGCATGGCTACAGAGAAGACAGTCTCTGGCAGAGCTTGTGTAGCTTGGGTGCCTGCTGAGCCCCCAGGTCCCAGGGACAGCTGCCAAGGCCCCACAGAGCCTGATGACCCAGGACAGGGCAGGTGTGGCGACCACGGTGCCGTGAGAACAGGGAACAGCACAGTGGAGAGGCTATGGAGTGTTGAAATGCCCAGACCTTGGTTCTGTGCCCAGACAACCATAATGAGGAAGGAGAAAGAAAGAAATCACATAGAGCAAGTGGCAACATGCTCTGTCCCATGATCCGCCCTGGAAACACTTGGCAAAAAATGGATTGCTGTCTGGAGTGATTTGTGTCAAGTGGCAGCAATGTGCCTGAGAAGCCAAAAACTCTCTTCAGTGTACCACTGTGCAAAGCAGGAGACTGCAGCCTGGTGATATGCTTTTCTTTGTGGCAAGGTTGATTGAACAGTTTGTCATTCTTTTCTTTTCCCCCCTCTCCATCTACTTAGGTGAAGAGTTACCTTTAATATCTCCTCTGGCATGGGACAAATCACTTTTCTAAATTATTTTAAACTTCAGAAGTTAAATAGTTCATGGCATTGTTATTGTTGTTGTTGGTATTACGCTTTTCTTTCTCCTAAATGTGTCCTTTCCCCCATTTAAAAAACAAACATGAATGATATACTCCCCATGGCCAGCTAAAACTGGACATCTGAAAACCCAAAGCAATGAAGAAAATTGACTCCTACACGTAACACTTGCTGAGTAATGCTACCCCTTAAAAAAAACCTCTAACTCTTGTAAACTATTTGCTATTCTTTCAAACCACATCCTTTAGAAACAGATCTTACTCCTCCATGTTGCATAATGTCTGTGGCAGTCATGCTCTTTGTCAGCTTTATTAGCACTTAATAACTATACAAATATTTTCTGGTTCTTTTGCTTGTTATGTCTCTGCATGGTTATACTAAATGCTGTGTCAGAAATTGCTATGAATAGGACTGTCACATTCTTTAGCAATGAGCAGTAATCTGCCTTTAGAAAGAAGAGGTAGAATTTGAAAATGAGCTTTTTCCCCCTGTGTGGTGCATATATATTTACACATGTATGTATGTGTGTATGTATGTGACAAGCATACATATACATATGTATATAGCAATACATATACATACTGCTAACACCTATGCATACTGTGAGACAAAATACAGTATTTCTGAATGTTCCAGCTCACATGTCCTACAATATAAATAGAATGTATTATGTGTAAAAATGGTACAACCAAACTGCATTAGAAACACATTTTAGAGTTTAATGCCTACTGGTAACAAGACAGAAATAAATACCAAAATAGTTAATTTTGTGTCATAGAAAAGAAAACTTAATACAGAAAAAAACCAATGAAATCAAAAGGTAGGAGCTGCTCTCTATCTACTTTACTAAAAGTTTACCATATCTCAATTCTGCATTCATTGTGAACCTAGATTCCTATAAAAGTTGATAAAGAAAAATAAAGTGAAAGTTGGGGTTTTAAAAATCTATTCACACAGGTTTGTGAATGAATATTGACACAAGTATAGCAGTTATTTGAGGACACTAGAATGGAGAAAGGAAAGCTTGTTTACCTCAGAAGCAGATCTCATAGAATCATAGAATAGAATCATAGAATCAATTGGGTTGGAAAAGACCTCAGAGATCATCGAGTCCAACACTTGGTCCAACTCCAGTCCATTTACTAGATCATGGCACTAAGTGCCATGTCCAATCTGTTTAAAAACCTCCAGGGATGGTGAATCCAGCACCTCCCTGGGCAGGCCATTCCAATGCCTGATCACTCTCTCTAAAGAACTTCTTTCTAATATCCAGCCTAAATTTCCCCTGGCAGAGCTTAAGCCTGTACCCTCTTGTCCTATTGCTGACTGCCTGGGAGAAGAGACCAATCCCCACCTGGCTATAACTTCCCTTCAGGTAGTTATAGAGTGTAACAGTAAGAATTTGTACTATCAGGTGATCCCCCAGGTCTTATTTCTTTTGCTGGTTAAACAGTTCCACAACTAAAGGTATCCAGAAATACAGTGAGATGTGGAACCTATGGTAGTATACTATCTAGTATATAACATCTAAATACACTTGAGATGGGTTTATAAATATATGAACTTCATTTTCTACCATTTATCAGAAAATGCAGTGAAAAATACAGTGTTAAAATATAAAACAGCAGCTGAAGTGGGATGTATTCAGCTGTGACAATAAGAGAACACACTTTTCTATTTTAATAAAGTACCTTTTGAACTCATATAACCTTTAGGCATTGTCTCTTGCACGAGAGAAACTTTGTCTAATCTCTACATCAACATATATTTGTGGATTTGAATCCCTTTGCCAGAGGCCTTTCTCCACTGACCCAGGAGTTTTGCTTACTATGCACATTACTTTACGCCACTTGCTTTGATGTGTCACTACAGTCAATCAAATACTATTATCACTTCATGGGGCATTTATTTTACAAAACTTTCAGGAAAGATCATGGTTCTCACAACTACATTTGAGCAGATCTAACATTGAAAAGCTTTGCCCTATCCTTACAGCAAAAATAAATATATATGTTTATAAATATAAATAAATTCACCATAGTTCAGCAGAACTAACAGATAAGGTTTGCAGGTGGCTTTGACCAAGGCTTAATTCCCCCAGTTCCCTTTTCTGAGAATGAAAGACAGTATCACCTAGACCTCTGCTTTCCTTTCGTGGTGTTTTTCAGGCAAAAAAAGATATTGTTGTTAGCATTAGTGCTTTGGTTTGTTTTCTCCAAAATATGTAAGGACAAATATAAACACATTCTCTTTGATAGTGGTTTAGCAGTAGGGAAAGAATACTGAATACCCTTATTCATCATTTCCTAATATACACTGCCACAGCGAAGAAATGCTTTATGGAATGTGATCAGTAATCACTCCAGTGCTGAACTACTTGAAGGTAATTAGTTTGGGTTCAGAGGCAGAGACAGCTAAAGAAGTTAAAACTTGGTGTGGGTTTTAAATGAAGAGTATGTATTTAACTGTATCTTTAAACTCTGTGAGCCTACCAGATTTCAATATCGTATTGGTGACTTTGTGAAAAGTGATTATCCTCCCCAAAGCATTTCTGACTATTTGCTTTTACCTGTGATAGAAATAACATAAGCATGGTATTTATCAAGGAATTTCAATGCCTTTGGTTTTGATGCTGGACAGAAGTCTGAAGTCTCTGGATTAGGAGGCTGTTTGATCCTTTCTGGAGCATATGCAAATAAGGTATGAGATAGGACAACTAAAATAATAATGTGATCAAGATTTGAATACTGGGTTAAAATCTAGCTTGGATCACATACACAAGCAGTTTTAAATTTAACACAGGAAGAACATTTGTGTTTAGCAAATAATATAGTGCCCAGAACATGCAAGCAATAAGATAGAGAATACTAAATGCAACTACCATGCACTCAGTTTGGCCAACTACACTACAACTATGGACACACATTTTGCACAGTCATGGCCTCTTCAAATTGAGATTGTAATTTTTCATGGACTCATTTTCTAAGCTACTAAATAATTTTTAAGCTATGTGGTTTAGTAATGATAGTGTAAGATGTGTGTCTGTTTGCCTGATGATGCAAACCATAAAGAATGCATGGGGTTCACTCTCTTTGTTAATTTCTGAACATTCTTTCAGGTGGTGTTTCAGGCTATCTACGTGTTAGACATTTTGGAGCCTGACTGAGTACAGGAGTGTGTTTTTATGTAGTATTGTGACATTTGGAATCATCCAGCATATTTTTGCCAATGAAAATGTCATGGATTCAGAGAACTCTCAGCTCAGATATTTGCCCTGAGAAAACTTAGTCTTGTTGACTTTGAAGTCATGAATCTGTTTTCATGGGCTTTTTGCATAGGGTTTGCTGGTATAAATGATGTTGACTTCTCCTGAATTGGCATCTGTTAAGGATAAATATTTATCCACGTGTTCAAAATACACTTTGACAGCTCTGCTTGTACAGTGATTTAAACATAAGTGTGTCTTCATAATTAAACTGTGTACCCAGACTCTCTGAACACGAGTCTGTGCTCACACATGGGCTCTGGGTGAGCATTCTAGCATTGGAAAGGGACTACTTGTGTGCCTTGTACCCTGTCACACAGGACTACTGGTAGTGTGGGTAAGAGACACAGACATAGCTGTGCCTGCTCACCCCAAGTCTGCCACTGCACAGCCCATCACACTTGGCAGCAATATCAGGTGCCAGCCAAGTTGCTGTTGTGTTCCAGGACTTGATGGTTCAATAGAAGTGCCTTATCAGAAATGGATGTTACCAAGCCTGTCTAGAGCACATCAGGTTCACAGTTCACCTGGTCTTGGGACTCCTGTTTCCTTTGGCAGAATAAAGGTAGGCTGTCTAAGAAAAGAGAGTTAGAGGTTGTTTCATACCTGTTTTCAAATCAATAAAGATAACATCTTTCTGTATAAATACTTTGCAACATTTCCAATAGATTTGATTTTGAAATTGTTATTTCCAAATACCCTGGAAGAACCAGAAATTCAGTATTTAATGTCTTCCTGTAGGGTCTTGGAACAGACTGCTGGAGTGGGAGGCCTCTGGCAGAGTTCTGGGTACACAGGAACCACACATTTAGAGCAAAGTTCCTTTGAGTTTGGAAAGATTTCATCCATATATTTGACTTTAAAAACATCTGTCTTCATCCATTTCCCGCATATTTATTTAATTTGAGACAGATGACTCTCATTAGCCTGTTGGTGGGGCTTGGTCCCCTGAGGCAGTGTCGTGCTCTCCACTGCTGGCTGTTGCTTTTTCAGTTTCTGAATGAAGAGCTTTATGACTTCCTCTTTAGAACAGACACAAGCATTACAGGTCAGAAGCCAGACCATTTTTTTCAGCAGTGGAGTTTATCAGTCCAATTACATATTTCCAAGTCTGTATTCAGATAGCATATTTTAAGACATTGGAAAAAAAAAGTCACTGGATGCCAAAATCCTAATTTTTCATAATAGTTTCTACTAGTGCACTATCTCCTCATTAGTTATCTGGTTTCTGTTTGCAATAAAGCTGCAATAAATCAGCACATTCCTGGTATTGACTGGGTCTACCTACTCACAATTATGGTTGGACAAACAGTGGTTAGGAAAAGTCAGTGAAGCTGTGTTTCTAAGAAACTAGCAGGCTGAAGTGTTGGCCCTATGGCTGGCAAAAGAAGGGATCAAATTGCTTTGTTCAGCTTTCTTTTAACCAGACACTTAACTGCACCTATTAGGGGAAACACATTCTGCCATAATAATTTGTCCATAATTAAGTTTTTCCTTTCACCAGTGTGGGAAAAGAAACGTATTCAGCTGGCCTCACTGGTGTCCAAGTCTGACTATTCACAAGTCTGACTATTTGATACAAGGAAGTCATTAGATTTACTTTTTTTTTTAAACTGGAATTTTTTGTGCTAGGGAATAGAAAAAAAATATTGAATGTCTCATCTGTGGCTTAAAATTTATGCTAAGAAGATGACTGGGAAGTTCTTAAATTAAAATTCATATTCTACAGAAAGAAAACCCCTTTGTATCAAAAAATATCTGGTGTTTGTTTTTTGGTAATTATACATTTTCAGTTCACAGACCAGCCAGTTTGTTTGCAGAGATTAAAAGACTATTATTTTTAAAATTTAGAATCTTTCATCACATTGCTCAGTTCTCAAATGCTTTATATTTCTCCGCTCCATGAATCTGGAAAAGATTGATACAAAAGTGGGAGGCTATGGAAAAGGAAGAACATCTGACTCACACAATTAGAAATCGTGGCCAAACCACTCTGCAAGGAGGAGGTACAAAGTCCTGGGAAAAATGAAAACTAGCTATTGGAAACAAGAAACGCCAGCTGTGTTCAACAGGTCTGTGTGAATCTGTGTGTTTGGTGTACTGCTCTAAACATGTACCCACCTACACTCTTTTAAAATCAGTGTGAGAAGCACTGACACAAGTAATGACTGAATTAATGAAACCAATTAAACTAAATGCAAACCTACTAGGGCTTCTCCGTGTTTGAAAGAATAGTTTGGATATTTATATATTAAATTGTGTGTATATCTGTAAATATTAATAAGACTGATAATTACATAAATAAAACAGAAATCCATTTTTATGCTAAAAAATGATGCAATCAGTTGTTCAATTAAAAGTCTGTGCTCAAAGACTACTCTGTTTTGGAAAAGAAGAAACTCCTTCTTGATTATTTGATCTGTTATAGTAGACTGAAGTTATCCATGTGCCTTAAGCCAGCTATCATCTTTTTTTTTATTACTAAATACCTTTTATTGCTTATTTGCCTGTATTGTATACATGGGAAGTGTGTTTTTAATGAGCAGAAGTTTATACAGTGACATTCTCTATTAAATGGATCAACAGCTGATATTTCAAAATATTTCCTTTGCACATGAACAGTTAAATAAGCAGGGCACTGTAACTGTGAGAATTCAGCACGGCATAGGGATCTCTCCAAATACAATAAAGTGGAGAGGCCTGATGGAGACAGGAGCAGCACAGACATGGCCAAGTGCTGGCTAAGGTCCCAGCCCTCAGGGATGGCCACCTTCACCTATAGCACTAGGAGGGATGCTGGATATAGGGACAGACACTGAGGCTTGTTCCCTCTGTATTAGACCCCAGATTGGCTAGAGGCCATAGGTGTTTAAGATTATTAATTTTTTTCATGCAGTGGGCTAAAACACTTCATTCATTCTGATTTGATTAGCAATAGGCACAGAAAATTTAAGGGAGAACTTAAAGCAATTTCTGCTCTTGTCTGTGAACCCATGAGAGCTGAAGTCCCTGCTGTGGCAATGGAAGATGCTACAGGAAATATGGAAGTCCTCTTAAAATGGAGTAAAATCAACTCAGAAATTACTGCAGAAACTTTTGAAATTCAATAATAATAATTGCAAAGGGTGGCAAGAGCTATGGATTATTGTCTCACTGGGAAATGCCACACGGTGAGTATGAGGTGCAGGGTGATAAAGCCACCAGAGATAGATATGTCTACACAGCCTATCCAGAAAACACTGACCCAAGTAAGAAAACTTAGTGTCAGTGAATCAGGCAGAAAACAACCCAGAAAACCAGCCTTCAGCAGTAGCTTAATAGTTCACAGTTCTGTATGTGACATGGAGCACAGCAAACTGAAACAATCTTGATGTATCTTTGAGACACAACTTGGTCTCACTTGTGGTTTGTATTTCAGCTACAAGAGGTATGCTGTCTGATGAAAAATTACTTGAAAATGGTACTGGGCTACAAGCTGAGAGTGGGGAGAGCATTGCATCTTGTAAGGGTCAAACCCAAATGTTCAACCCTTTCTGGCACAGTTTGGCTTAGGTTATTCTACGTGTTGTCAGACAACATGAAGACTCAGCAGTTTCAAGAGGCACATGGATGAACAGAGAGGTCTTTTCTTATTTTGTCTTGTGTTCAGGAGGTAACGAGCAGAGGCTGCCCATTTGTGTGGCACCTCAGTCTGTATTCAGAACTTGAGGAAGATCCACCAGATAGTGCTGTTTGTCATGTCCATGTATGCATTTGGGCTGTCTCTGTGATGATGTACATTTCTAGCCTGTGCACAGGAAGACAAGTAAGATGTTAACTGTTACTATGCAACTGTGGTACCTAGTAATACAAACCTAAGTTTGGGCTGCATGGGCCTGGCTCCTGAAAGAGTCTTGGAATATTTAATGGAAAAATACTGTCCTTCTGACACTCATTTGTTGGTCATCAGCCAATATCCTGCTGAAAACAGTGTTGAGACAGCAGGGAGATGTCTGTAGCCCAAAGGAACCTGAGGGGGGGAAGAAAGCGCCTTGGAGTTCAGTGTAGTATCAAAGCTCTGGGGAAATATTTGGGAAGCAGACCGCTCCCACAAACCCTCTGTGACCGTCCAAGATTCTCCAGTATCAAGACAGATTTTGTCCAAGGTCAGAGAACCTTGTGTTTTGTACACACTGTTCAGCAGATGGTTGATCAGGTTCCTTTATTCTAAGGTTTCCTGGGGATGATAATCCCCAACACAGTGGCAGGACAGGGAATAAAAAGCACCCAAAAAGAAACAATATGTTCTTTGGGCTTTTCACCATTTGAATGACTATGTGGAAGGCAGCCCAACAAAATACTGGAGTTCTTCCGGGAGTACGATCAGAGGGCCTGTTTGTTCTTTTGTCTTTGGTAGTAAGTGCATCATCCAAATCTAATGTTTACTCAATGTCTTGGATGAATGAAACACTAGAGGGGTCCAGGAAGGCATGATATTTATATAGCCACACCTGATATGACACAGGCAAACCTCACAGGTCCCAGAATTCAGACCACCCCGCTGCATGTTCTGGGCCCTGAGGGGTTCAGAGCCTCCTGTTTAGACAGAGTCCCAAAAATATTTCAGAAGCTGATTTCCAGGTAGGTGATACAACTTGGTGATCTCTAACAACCACTTCATGGGCAAAGCAGAGCTGTTGCAGAATCTGCAAACTGCCCAGGAGTCTCCATGTCAATTCAGCTAAATGTTGAACCAGGCATGAATAAACAAAACACATGAGGTATAAGGAAAAGCCTGAAGCATTAAACTGCCTTTCATCAAGAATTAAGATAAGCCATTTTTAGGTAAGGTAAGATTTTCCTGGAATCTCCTGTTCCATCTAGCAACAAAGAAAACTTTTGAGATAGTTTCAATGAACATGAAACCATTAGCTGGTTTACTAAGAACAGGAAAGCAGAAAGTACACTACTTTGTATAGAGAAGACCTGTATAGATGCATTTGGCAAGATACAAAGCCAAATGTATAATATTCTAGATTTTACTCTGTAGATGGGTGCTTCTGAATGGTGTTATTACACCTGGGGGATTTTGGTTGCTATTCGGTGGCTGACACAATTAATTACTACTTTACCATATGTGTGTAATGTGGTCAGTATAAACTCACTGAGAAAACTTGTACATAGCTCTTTCAAGAGATGCATGTAATTGCTTTGCTACAGGGAAGTTACTTAATTTCTGGTATTTCTTAGTGTTCTATTGCTTTTAAATTTATTAGTAAAATAATAAAGTAAAAGGTTTTGAATAGGCTGTGGAGTTCAGTGCTACAATGAGAACTTATTCCTTATTTCAATGAATACATAATAGAGCTGGGTTCTCTGACAGTATTTTGCTTGGAAGAGTGCTCACAAGCCAGAAACAGCATTGGTATGAAACCTTGGCATACTTTTGCTAAGGATTGTGCACTTTGGTTCAGCATACTGCTGGCAAACTGCTAGAGGATGACTGCTGGTCAGAGACTCTTCTCCACCATTTCATGTGACAAGAAGGAAAGAAGTACAGGTTTGTATAAAATACCTGTGTTACACATATAGGTGGTTTTAGCTTCATCTAAGATTGCTGTCTATCTAATAGAGCTGCCTAAAGTTTCCAGAGATCTTAGGGAAAAAGATTGTGGCCTTTTCAATGCAAAATGTATTACATAAAGTGGAGGCCCTTTTCCACCCTTCAAAGGAAGAATTTCAAAGCAAACTCTCCCTTCAAGACACAGAATTATATCCATGCTAAAATACAAACTCCACCTTGTTGTTCTAACCTGTTTCACAATATAAAAATGGAGGAATTTTGCTATAATTCCATCTACACTACCTAGAATTCCAAAATAAGAAAAAAGAAATTAAATGGAAAAAACCTTTTCCTCCTAATTTTGAAAGGGCTAAGCACTGGTGCTTAATGGGTGTTTCTGCCATTTCTATTGCACACCTAAAAGAACCAAAGAAAAATCAAATGCCCAGAAGTACTGGGGAGTGCATGCTGCTTTTACAATGGAGCAAACTAGACAGCAGGGTCCTTCATCCCTATGAAAAACATGACCAACTGAGAAGTTGAGTCCCAGGGACCAGGACATCCTTAGAAGCACACCTGAGGAGGAAGTTCATGCTTGGGAACTAAAACAATTAAGACCATTCTTAGCAGTTTACCAATCTTCAACCCTGAAACGGATTATGTTGCAGATATTTCCAAGATGTGAAGTCCTGAAAGCCAGCACTCCATAGAAGCAAGCTGAATGAGTTAGAAAGGAAGCAGCCAGGCTACTCTAACAAGGTACTGCATGGTATCAGAATTTATTTTTTTTTAAATAAATTAATGGAATATTCTTTGCCAATATTTTATTCAATCAATTCACAGTTTACTTGTGAAAATTTATTTGATAGAAAATTGATGACTATTCCTTCTTTTTTAAAGGCTTTCATTCATAATTGGAAGAAATACTATTTCTTGCCTAATTTGTTCCACTTGGCCTTTCAAAATAAGATCTAGCAGATCCAGCTAAAACTATAAGACTAAAGCAATAAAAACCTAGACAGATAAAGGGAACAGAATGAAAAACTCACATTCCATGTCCTTCTTCAGTGCTATGAAACGAAAATCATCAATTTTTTAGACTCTGTTAATCTCTTACAGGTTATCTCTAACAGACACAATTCAAAAGCTGCAACATCTATTGACTTTAAAGATATTATGCAAGGAATAAACCTCTAACATTGCTTTGTGTTCTATTTTAAGAGCATACACAAATTCACTCAGTTCTAAACCTTTTTTCAAAGAAGTCCCATCCTTAAACTCTGGGCTGTCAGATAGTCAAAACATCGTATCTGGACAACAGTCTAATAAAAAAATGTTCATTTCTGAAAAGCAGCTGCATACAATTATTATAAAAGCAGCTCTTCTTTCTGGAAGGGATATGCGTGAACCTGATGGCCTACAGATGTGCACTGAAAACTGACTTTGACCTCCTACATAGACTACCAGATGGTCTCACATCATGAGATTCCTCTCATGTATGACTATTGCACTCTATATGCTTAGTCACTAGAGCTATAAATAGTCTAATTCCTACTTTTTTTAAACCAGCAACATTCATGAGCCACTTTCACAAGAAGATCATTCTTAAAGAATTAACAACAGCTTGAACACATGTCTGGTTGAAACAGTAAATTGTTAAAATTCACAAAAGTATATCAAGTAGTTTCTGAAAAAAAAAACCCCAAACAACAAAACCCAACATTTCTTGGAATTACTGGTCTGAACTCCTACAAAGAAGTTTAGCTTTTAGTGGTTGGTGTGGCAGGCAATGGTAGGAAGGAGATGGTAACAATTACCAGTCAAAGTTTCAGCCCTTTGCCTAGTCTGTCTTCTTCTGGAACTTGCCACGTATATTTTTTACTGCAAATCTGTTAACAATAATGACACAGTTCTGCAGAAAGCACCCTGGTAATCATATCAGATTCCCATGGTTTCTGCTGGGAACAGTTCTTAACACAGCAGAAAGGAGCCTCTCTTAACCCTGCGCTCACTACAGTATTCTCAGCATGTCACTGATGATATCACACTTCTGTTATATTGTGCTTTTACCAGATAGCCATAAGGAAACTCAAAAGACTATGAGACAGTTTGGTCTAAAACTAATTAAGGAAATAATTGGGAAAAGACTAATGTTAACTTCTGAAGGACTCTTTTTGGCCTGAAGTGTATGACTCCTTCCTCTCTTCTCTGAAAAATGGTGAATTTGAAAGAGACCCAAACCTAAATTCGAGTTCCAAATTCTTCACATATTTTTAGGATGTGCTCACTGAAGTCTGAATTGTGCAGCTGACCCCACACTAATGGCTGAATCAAGCACTTCATTTGCAGGCACCTTAAGGTTATTCATGCCTTTTAAAAAAATTAACCTATTTGGGTGCCATACATATAATGCACCAGAGTGGGGGAGAGGGAAAGCCACTTGTAAATTAGAAAGTTTAACCAATGGTTTGTCTGCAACTAAAAGCAGAAAATTCAAGTCAGTAACACTTCAGTTTTGGTTGCCTAAACCAAAAGTTTTTATTACAGAACTAAACATTATTTGATTTCAGTTTGCTTAAATGAAATCCTCAGTTCTAGGCAAATTCAGCCATCTCTTCATTCCTTCTTTTTTAAATAAGAAGAAATATTTTCCTAGGCAGGTAACAAATTACATGAAGACATTTTGTTAATATTTAAACATCGGTTTGAATTTTCTGTGGTTGTGGTTTTGGTTTGTTTTTTTGAGGTTTTTTGGGGGTGGTTTTTTTTGTTTGTTTGTTTGGTTTTTTTTTTTTTTGGCTAAGAGATACTAGCTAAATGATCTTCACAGTGACAGAGAAACAATTCCATTTTTAGAGGACATTTTCTCTCAACTCTGTTTTAGTTTCACACACATTTTAAGAAGTAACTCTCTCCCTAGGCATTGCAGGCTTGACTCACGTACTATGATGATCAGCGGAAAGCACTCCGTGTGCTCACAGATGTTTTCTGAGACACATGTTGGAACTGGTATGAAATGCCTTATAAGGTCTTGCCCTGGCTTGGCCTTCAGCATATTATTCTGAGATGTTTTTGCATGATTTATATGAAATAAACATTTAAGTAATCCAAAACCTGCAGATGAACAATGAGGAAAAGACTTGCTGCGATTAAGTGATGTGGGGTTTTAAACAGATATACTCCAAAAATAACTATCAATAGTCTCCAGTGACATGGCTTAATATGCTTCCTTAGGAGAGATTCTTGAGTCTTTATCTTTTCCCTTAATGAAAATAATAAAGATTTCAGAGAATAAACAGAGTCACAGGTTCAGCCTGTGACTGTGGAGAAGAGGAGACTGACAGGCCACCTCATTGCTGTCTTTAACATCTTTATGAGAGGAAAAGGAGGGGCAGATATTGATCTTGTAATGAGTGACAGGACTCAAGGAAATGTTATGAAGTCTGTCTTGTCCATTCAGTTCAGTGTTTCTTCTTCTCCTTTATTGTCACCCCTTTTGAGCAGATTCCCCTTCTAGCAGAATTTCATCCCTGCTTGCTCCTGAGCATTCATGAGCCACCTGTCCCTTCCCCGCACCTGAGTTCTCTCTAGGTTGCTTGCTCAGACAGTAAGTTCTTCTGGGCCAATAATATTTTATTTCCAGTTTGTACTGTACCTATAGAACAGTTTAGATCCCTAAATTACCTGTTCTACAGATACACACATAAGTAGTTACTGGATGAGGATACAAGTGAGTCAAAAGGACGCAATGGGGTCTTCTGACTTTATTTATTTCCTTGCTATTGATCCAAATTAAAGTCCCTATACCAGTTCCACTTTTGATCAGTCACTTCACACCAGCATCAGAGCTGAACTTCACAGAAGAGGCACATAACTTAAGCACTATAGTTTGGCCCCTTTTGTAAGATGATGCAACTATGTGCTCCTCTATTTCTTCATACGTGCTCTTCTCAGCTGCTCACTCATTTCCTCAGATACAGTGAAATACCCAGGTTGCTCAATAAGTTCCTCTGATATAATGTTATTTTATGGAAGCTTGTACAGGCCCTTTTCCAGTCCCTTTCTTTATAGGTAGAGGTGTTACTCATTGCTTCCCACTGCTCTGCTCCAGGGTGTTGCCAAGCTAGTTTTAGTAACGCCATATTTTGGAAGACAGCCGTACAGATCCCAACACGCTCTTCATCCCATAAGGTTTTTGCAAAGAGCATTTAATTATTCCCATTCCAGCCATGCCTGGAAACAGGTGCATGCAAAATCAGACTTCTCCCCTCAACACTGCAATATCTGCTGACCATGCTCATAAACTTCATCCACTGCCAAAAAGCTACCAGTGTTTCCAGGGCAGTAAAACCCGAAGTCTGTGAGTTCACCTTTCACCTGACAGGAAACCACATTTCTAACCAGCAGCAGAACTATTTTCTTTAAGTTTTTAAGTTTCTCAGAAACCACAAGGTGCACAGACACTTAATTGTTTCAGTTATCTCATTCTCAAGTGCAATGCCCAGTGTCCCTGAAGAACACCAGTGTACAGCACAGGTTTCTATGCAGTGTCTAGGAGAGGCATATTGAACAAGTCGTGTGACCGGATGAAGAACAGCTGCCTGTTTGCCTGGGAAAGAGCAGCTCTTTATCCTGAGAGCAACTGGACATGGTCAGAGTGGAAAAACTCCTAGGGTACAGCCTGAGGCAGCCAGAGGGAGACAGTACATGAGAAACTGTATAGACTGGGAGACTCCTGTGAGAAGGGGGTTCCCCTGCTGCAGGGAGCAGCTCTAGTGCTGGTATGACCTGTGATGGGTAGAAGGTGGCTTTGACTGCAATAACATGTGAGGTAGGAGTGGATCTGTTCAGATGGTCCTGCAGACCAGATATCTACGGTGGTTTTACTACAGGCATGTTCTAGACTAGTTCTGGGACCAAAAAGTCCAACTATAGTTGGAAGACATGGAGTGTTCAGAAGCAAAGCTTCCACTTCAGTTCCATCTGAAAGGAGTCCAGTTTGTGTGCTCTGAGTTTGCAATACATTTGTTTGCAAATCATCCTTTTAGACTCTTATGCCCAGCAGAGCAGTGTTTTCTATTATTTCAGATTCACATTTTTTATGGTTTATTATTTGTGTATTCTAATTATACACAATTCTAATGATCTACAACCCATCTTAAAGGAAAAGGCATATGTGGAATGGTAGGGCCTCAGTTCCTCCTCACATCTCTGACTGACACAGCTCAATATTGTGTCTTGCTATTTCTGTAACCATAAGGATGTGCTGTGGTTTCCTGAAAAGGTAAGACTACAGACTGTAACAGTCAAAGCAAGTGGATTTGTCAGTCACCTGAAGAACAGCCATATTGCCCTTCCCTTAATGAACCAGTATCCCAGGAATTCTGAGCTGCTACATATATAACAATATTCAAGATCTATTCCACTGCATTACTAAACTTGCAAACATGAAGAAAGAGTTTTTAGTATTAATAATAAATTCCTGACCTTTTTTGTGAAGTCAGCTTCTCACCATTCATTCTGTGATGTGATGATAAAAGAAGGAAATGAGAAATGGAAATTCTGGCACTGAAAGGCAAGCTCAGAGCAGACTGAGAGGGAAGTATCTGTACATTCTGACTGTTGAAGATGTGTATTACAGGAAAGCAGTGTCAAAAATCTGCTCCATGAATTCATATCTGAGGATAAGAGAGTTTTCAGCTTATACTCTTTTTAATAGTATAAGATGTGAACTAATTTATTTCATTAGAAGAATGCAAATGTATTTTATAAAAATTTTGAAATCAGTATGTGTTTATCTGATTTCATTTTTACAGTGAAACAACTTTGGCTCATTTATTATGACTTTCTTTCCAATCTTAGTCACTTATGAAGAAAAACAAGCTGTATTGCAGTTTAAAACCTTTTGTCATCAGTAATAGAAGACTCCAGCAACTGGAGTGTTAACACCCGAATTTGGTCTCCTGTTGACACTGCATGAGCACTTGAGCCTTGTTGCCCTTGCACAGCCAATTTGATCACATGAATACAAAAGATGGGATCTGAGAAGATAAGATGCCTAATCACCTTGTATTTGCATAGACTGGTCTTAAGATATCCCATCTAGGTAGCAGCTCCCTCCTCCTGCCCTGCCAGATTTTATGACTGACCCAAATTCTGAACTCTACAGTTTGCCCAAGTAATGCTGCAGTTCACATGCATATTTCTAGGTACACAATCATGACAAGTCATATCTTTCTGAGGTCTGTTCAAAGCAGAACTCATACCCTCTATCACAAGGCCTCTGATAACGAACAGCAGCTTGTCATTAAGGTGAACAAAGCAACGCTGGAGTATACTGAGAAGCGTGAGGAAAATTTGAAGCTCTGTTCTTCTAAACTTTGCAGAAACATTCTTCTCCCTGGTACCTGTACACTACCACGTGTCACCTGCCATTTCTTAAGAATGCAAGTACACTCACCCATGGCAAGGCATGTTAGGTAAAATTCGATTTCTCAGGCCAGCAAATGTTTTAGGTAATACAACTGTCAGATATTTTTGCCTTTTTTGTGATTTCCTTTTGGCAAAGACTGTACTGATGGGGTAGCATATCAGCAGAAGGAATTTCATATTATCATGTCCCTTGTGGCTGGATTGCAGTAGACTGTATATTTTGGCATGAATTTAGCACGTACAGAAATAGAATGCTCTCTCAGCAATTGTATGGCATGCCATACAGGATTCAGCAAAACAACACAAAAAGATTGAGAGGATACCTAAATAAACCCATAAGCTAAAATTCTGCAATTTTCCCAAAGGATACAAACTACTATTTCCCATTAAATTAACAAGTATGGATTGAGAATGCTACAGACATTAGCTACTTCTGCTGAGCCTATTATTGGGATTATGCTGTCACAGATGTAAGTAAAGAGAATAAAAGTTTCAGGTAATGCAAAAGACAGTAGTACCCAGCTCCTACTTTTAGATGTTCATGGGGGAAAAAAAAAAAGGAAAAAACACAAACCAACCAAATAAACAAACAAAAAAAACCCCACACCAAAAAACCCAGCAAGATATACTTCTGAGAGAGCAAATATTTTTAAAAGCTATGCTTATTTAAAAAAAAAAATCAGGATATGCACTGAGTTATTTCATAAAAAGAATTAAATATTCTTCATGCTACTAAAGCAGTTAAATTATTTTTCTTCCATGAAACCTTGTAACACAGTCTTGAAAAATGCATAATGAGTTGTCTAGAAAAATTAATTTTCTGAAAATTTAAAGAACGTCCAATTTATTTTTCTAACCAGTTCACCCTTCTGTCATAATACTGTGCTGCAGATGTGCTGCTTCGTGACCTTTCAGAGTCCTGCAGTTAATTCTGACTTTGTGCTGCTATTTAAAATCTCAAAACATACAGAAAAAGCTTGCTGGTAATGTATTGGTAGTTTGGGGGTTTAGTTATGGTTGATTCTTTTCTCCTTTTTCTGCTTTGTCATTGCACCGTGGCTACAAGAAGAAGAAATTAATTAGACCTATTTCTGCTTGCTCTGATGAAGCACACTTGATCTTAGCAGAGATATACTAGCACAAACAACAATTAAAGGCAGAATAAGTAATTTTGGCAGAAATTAAGCCATTAAAGGAGGACATTGTGAACAGGGCATGTTCTGATACATTCACTCTAGAGATTTTCAAAAGCAGAGTTGCACAAAGAATTAATTTGACCGAGGGCAAGAAACTTGACCATGCCAAGAGGAATGGCATTTACTGTGTCAATACATACATCAGTCATCAGTATAGGAACCTGATATAGCAAACAACTTCAAATGCAGCTGGATTTCCTAATCCCTTGAAAAATAAACTGGTATGAGCTCATCTGTATGGGTAAACCAAACCATCAGAGCTCAAGGAGCATTCCACAGAAGCAGTTATGCAAAAGGAACAAACTGTACGCACCTCTGAGCAGGCACAGAAAGACAGTCTGGGACATTTCCCAAAGTGTAGGGGAAAACTGAGCAGAGGAAAGACAGCAGTGCATAATCAGGCCTTAAACTCTCCAGGATGGTGCAAAGAAAAGATTTCTAGTGATTTGTCCTTTCTCTTTGCTTGATGGGATTCAGGCTGCCCAAGACTGAACAAATTATTGCCATTTAGAGAAGAGTGACAGTAAGCTATGAGGAAAAAGAGGTATTAATAAAGCCTAGACCAACACCGTATTTTCCACAGAGACCTGGGATGGCATAGAGCATTACCATTCTAATTCACTAACTTGTTGAACCTTATTACCTCAGGACTAAGCCAGTCATACTTAGTCTTCCTGACTAAAATAAACTATTACTAAATTACATTTCTGGGATTTCAGTATTTATCATGAAGCTTTCAACAACACAACTTGTTTTTACAATCTGACTTTCTACAGCATTTTGATTGATTCGCCCATAAATTGTGAAACTTTTTTATTTATATATAGTACCTTTGTCCAAATGACACAGGTTTCGTTAGGTGCATAGAGAGGATGCAAAGATGCATGACAAAATTATTTTCTCTTTCATCTGAGATTAACTTACATGAAAGGTGCCAGTAAAGCTGTTTCTGCAAAGGAAACAGCCCAGACCAGTCCTAGAGGTTTTAAACTTCCAACTTAAAGAAGTGTCTGAGTAATAGCATCTGTCTCATAAAGATATTGTGCCATTGTGAATAATCTCAAGCATTATAAAACCTCTAATAATATTTACATCTAATGTTCTGCTTTGCAATGACTGTTGAAAATTTGCATCTTATAACTAATCTCTAGATTGTCTAGTTTCAATTACCAAGAACTACCTGGCATCACTACCTGGTGACTTAAGAGAGTCACCTTTTCTGCAGGCAATTTCTTTTAGGTTAGCCAGAGTTGCTTCTTGGTCTCCACATCAACAAGTAAACAGGTAGAATTAATTTATTATTGAACTAAAGAAGGCATGTTTTTCTGGTCTGAAATTATTCTGTTATTCTACTAAGTATTTCTGTTCTACTGTTTCTAAAAAGAAACAGTAAACTCTTCATTTATTGCTTATTGTTTCTAAAAGTGACACTGGATAGCGACTAAAACTAAATGGAATAGTTGAGTAATTAGAGAAAGTAAAACAATTGGAAGAGATCATAATTTTTCTGATTCTATGAGTCAAATCAGTTCATGTGTCTAGCCAGGAAAGAGACTGAAGGTATTACAAAACACAATGCTTTGTTCTTTTTCCTTTTACTTTTCAGCTGGAAGGACTACAATTATTCCTCTTGTAATTACTAGCATTAGTTGTGTCTCTAATGCAGTATCAAAGCATTTTAAATGTGAGTTGGTGCTACCATAATCTGATCTATGGTGAGGCAACTCTGGGAGCTTAGCTAGTAGAAAACTATTATTTTATAATTTTCTGGTAGTTTTATCTGTCAAAACTGTTATGCCAAATGCTTATGCCAAAACAAATAAGGAAATAAGGCTTTGGCAAAACTAAATTACCTTGGCTGAAGTAATTCTGGAACTTCACTTTCAGGGGGATTGATCTGATTCTAACATCTGCAAATGAAAGCATCTGCTATGAATCTATTTACTTTGCGCAACAAGAATGCCCCTGCAGATGACAAGGATTTATGCTCAGACTTCTAAGTTCTTTCCAGCAAGACAAAGCCAGCAAACAGCTAGAGATGTTTGAGTTAACTTTAACCTTGCTTCTTGGTGTATATGTAGCAGTGATGTTACAGAAACTAAAGAAACATAGCATATTAAGAAAGTTTCAAACTTAGGAAAAAAAGCTACTTCAAAATTATTTTTCGATGGCTTCAGGGATGAAGGCAACAGTCAGCTTTACAGTGGAAGCAAAGAAGATTCCAAGAATGAATCAATGAGGGAGTAGTCAAGTTTGAACAGTCTTGGTGAAGTCAATGGGGTCGTTGGAATACGCTAGGACTTGTCAGGGGAGTGACACAGGCTAAGAGAGCTCCACCAGGCTGGAGGTTGAGGTTCTAGAGTCACAATGAACAGTATAACTGTGGAGATGGTTGTGGCCCTGTGACTGAATAGGGCTCTGGGATTCCCACCTCTACCTTGCTGCCTCCCAGAATCTTCCTCCTTCTCTTCCTCCTCTCCAGAGCACAGTACAAGACTTTTCCCCAGCCCAGCCCACTGTCTTATCACCCACCTCATCTCACCCCTGTAGCACATCACCCATTGATGCCCCAGGCCCTGCTCAGCTCTGCTGCGTTTCCTGCTCTGGCTCCTTCCACCACTAACAGCATGTGAGACACCACGGGAAGCAAGGATCTCTTCCAACAGTGCTAAAGCTTGTGATTATATTCGAGATGGCTCTTTATGCAACCAGTGCAACCAGTACAGTGCAACCGGCTCAGAGAGCAGTCACACCATCAGCAGAACAGGAGGCATGCACAGGCCCTGGGACCCCTCCTGAGCGCTGCCTCCCCAGAACCCCTCAGCAGGCTCTCCTGCACCCTTTCAGAGACCTCATGTCCATGTGCCACTGCTTAGCCTCTGAAAGGCCTGGGAACAGAAAACAGAACAGTGACAACTGGTTTTAGTGCTGTTGTGTTTACAGCATTATGTTCTAGTTTCTAAAAGCTCTGGGTGCCTGATCCAGGGGAATTCTTGTAGCCAAAAAGAGCCTTTCCAAGCTTTACATAGAGACAATAGGATCAACACAAGTTATAGACAAACAGGGGGGAAAAATAAAGCCAGGCTTGGTTTTTTACTGGCCCAGTTTGGGATTCTGCCCAAACTATCCACTTAAGAAAATATCGAGTCTTTCTGCACAAATTTTGCGTGTCATGTCAGACTGGGCTTCAACCCAAACTATCAACTAAACAAAACACTTGCTGCACAGCATTTTTACATCATACATCCCTTACTCCAAAATATTTATAGAACAGATCTGTGTAGTGGAAGGCTACAAGTTCCTAACACAATTAGTATTCAACTGCTCCATTTAATATCCACCTGTTCACTCACATAGGTAAATAGACTTATTCCTTTTACCAAAATTCTCAGTGCTTTTGAATTTAAACATTTTTTTAATATTTTTCCTTATATGATTATATTAAGTATCATGTTAATACCTTATGTACTAGCAGCACTTATTACAAGTGTTTGAGACAGCTGAAAGGGATAAAAAATGGCCAGAAAGTGAATGTTTCAGTAACTTCAAAAGAACTTCAAAGGACTACGCAACTGCAGAGCAATTTGAAAATTCTAGAGCAATTTTAAAGTTGAAGTACTGAATTAAATTTTCAACTCACATGAAGTTGTATAACTGCTGAAGACAATGGAACTAACATGAATTTAGTTAATCTGAGGATCAAGAAGATAATGATAGGGGCAAATAACCACCTATGACTTTAGATTTTGTGTTGGTTTTTGAATCTGGTCGTATTTTGAAATTGTGAAACTTTCCTCAATCTCGAAATATTTTTGTATGCCCTGATTTTATGTGATTTTTATGTGCTGTTCAGAGATGTGACTCCACTGACCTGGCTTTCCCTGGGACACTGTTCTCCGGAGTGACCAGTCCAGGAGAACAAATTATTCTCTTCAGTTTGGTCTTGGAGAGCTAACCACAGAGAAAGCATTCTCGGTGCTCACATGCAATATCATTATTGCCTTTGTATTTATGTATTCACTTGCACTATTTACATTTCATGTAAGAATTTATGTTCTAATTCTAAACAAAGGAATCTGAGGATCAGCATATCACTTCCACAATATTACTATATTTTCATCTGAAAAAAACATGAAGTTGCTATATTTATTTGTTCAGGCATCCTGAAAAGCAGTTTAGAAAAGAACTTCTACGGTTTCAGATTTTTTAAATAGAGGAAAATTTGATGAGCATTACAGGCATACTAACCTCTCTGAGTGAGCCTTCAACCTCCCAATAGCACTAGAGAGTTATAAAAAAGGTATCTTGTCATTTTTAATTTAAATATTTGAGCAGCTTTCACTTTTTGCCATATTTAGTTACTAAAATAACATTTTCCAATGTGAGCTGTGGGATCACAGGTTCAGTAGGCAAAGATTGTTTTGTGGAGTTGCTAAGTCCTCTGGTTTTGAGCACACTGTGCTCATTAGACAGTAGCTGCATGTGACCTGCCACACTTAACTGCAGCCAGTCTTAGAAGCTCCACTAAACACATGTAGCCGTATCCACAGCCACATTTCTATTTCACTTCACTTTTGAGCACTACACTCCTTTTCTTACTATATTCCAAGACTGAGGAGCAATGAAACTTTACGACCTCTGCATCTTCTCTTCTTGTCATCAGGAAATGAAGCACACCGGTTACAGTAAAGTATTCTGTGTATAACAAGAGCCCTTAGAGCAGATTGCATCTTGCAGAAATAGTCTACCTACACTGCAATTGCAGTAAGTATTTCCACAGTGCTTTTCATAGTAGTAAGCTACAGTCTGTTGACAGCATTAGTAAACAAATGGTCTTCTAGCATGGATTCCTCACTGCCTGAAATGACAAAGGACCCTGCTCACAGTGTCACGTCATCACAAGCAATGCAAGAGCTGTTTCCTGTGCACCCTGCAAACTTCCTGAAACTTCTTGCAGTTGCTCTCTAGCCCTCATTTCAGAAATTAAGTAATTTTCACAGTGATGGTAGATTGCCAAGTGCAAAATTTAGGACTGAAGAACCAATCCATTTTGGTTTCAAATGCTTTTGTGTTATGTTCTATCTGCTCTCCAGGTGATTCCTATGGACATTCCCTAGAACGCCTAAGAAGGTAAGGATAAGAAATTCTCTAAGACACCTGTAACTCTGAGAAAGTTTCAGGAATTTACCAAGATTAGAAAAGTAGTGATGTTTTATCTTTTACCTAAATAAGTTCTTTTTTGGCTGTAGATACAATTAAACTGTTTCATAAAGGACACATGTGTTTGAATTTTGACTTTGAAAGCTTCAGACCAAACTTCTGAATTCTTATCAGTCTTTTTAATATGCCACCCAGCTCTATCCAAGTTTGTGGAACTGTACACAAAGAAAAGAAATCATACCTCACTCCCTTGCATTACAAAGTCAATATTACAGTACAAACAAGTGGATTGAACACACAGATGTGTGTATTTAGATTAATTATGAGGTTACTCTCTTCCTATAGAACCATTAAAATTAAGAGATGAGGGAAAAAACCTATTCAGGTTAAAACCAAATTTAATCACAAGAACAAATGAGTGCAAAGTGACTATCACTACTTTTAGGCTGACTCTCAAAGGAATTAGGTAACAATTAAAGTACTAATACTTTAGAACAGTCCTATAAAGAGGAAAAAAAAATCAAAACTAAAACCAAATGTTCCTCATGAAATTGAGCATTTTATGAAAGATTACAAGATTTAGCATCTGCAATAGTCTCAAATTTCCAGAGATCTATGTTCCAAACTTTTTTTTATATACATCCCAGCTATTAATGTTGTACACTAGCATACTCATGACTAGCTTACAGTCACAGGAAATATACTTACTGTTGCCTTTTTGTCAAAGCTTTTAGGGAAAGTATACATAGATTAAAATGAAATTACAAATCAAGGGAAAAGTGGTATTATAACATAATCTTATTTGTTAGACTCCTTCCGACAGATGCCTTTAAAGTATTACCATTAGTAAAGTTCGGTGGCTGTGGGCATAATTAGGCTATGCTGAAGAATGCAAGGAAGATACTTGAAGACGAAAGGTAATTCCCTAGATACTGCAGACAAAGGCAACAGTGTACATTAGGAATTAAACCAAGAGTATGATTACTTAAGTCCTTTCTAATGACAATTAGTCTGGTTAAGTTTGGGATTGCTGCTCGGAAGTCTATTTCAGGACAAGTTCTGATTAACTCCTTTTGACCAGCCTTTGTTGTCCTTCCAATGATTCATTCCAGTCATCTGATTCATTTGTTTTCTCTTTATCTCTTTATCTACCAGGCTCTCTCAAGTACTCCAAGGAGAGGTGAAATACTTAAATACTCCATTTTTTACCTTCTGGTTGACTAATCTGAAAGCTATATTAAAAACAAATTCATCTTAATTCTCCTAAGACTATAAAGGGTTGAGGACCACAAAAATCTCTGTGATTATTTGGTATACAAGCACATATGACTGCTTATGTTTCCATACCACTATGAAGCTAGCTAGACATATCTACTGTTGTTAATCTATAAAAAAACAAACAGAAGATAGGCTTTTATAGTCATAACCTGGCCTTATCTGCTGCTCCTGCCCCCTCCAATGGAAAAATCATTCTGAGGAAAGGCATATAGATGACCAGCTATAGCATATGCAGTACTTACCAAAAAAAACCCACAACCAAGAAATAAAACACATAATTCTGAAGAAGGACAAGGAAAGACGTGGTGAGAGAGCTGCACGACAAACAAACCACCAAGGAATAAAACCTAGAATGAACCCAAGTCAGCAAACTCCAGCCAGACATTTTGGACTAGACTGCACAATTTACATAGAGGTCTGTGTTGAGGGTGTGACTCACCCACATTTTATCAAGCAATTGTCACCACACTGTCTATTACAGTTACATAGTCTTTTTGAGGCTCTGAAATTAGCCCTTATTTCCTCATCCTGTCCCCCAAGGTGAGGAAAGCTGGGGTACATGGATTTGACAAGTCTGTCTGGAGTACATTATTATTAACTCACTGGAAAAAAGAAATGTTCTTGAGTCCCCACACTGCACTTTGCGACACGTCCTTGTGTTAGAAACTCACTCTCTGTACCCACCCATACTTATCTCTAAAATGGTCTGTTGCAATTTTTACTGAAGGGCAAGGTGGTACCTTATGAGCAGATGCAGCACACACATGTCATTAAGCAATAAATGCTGCCTTGATCATTTCCCTTATTAGTGCCAAGAGCTTTTAATCTCTTCAGTGAAATGTATGCATTTATTATAACAGTACACACCCAGAAGTGTCTCACTGAGATTATGAATCCCAATCAGCATTACAATCAGTAAATGAAATTTCTCTTATCTTACTAAGGTGAATCATTTCTTATTGGTCTATTTGTCTCATGGGAGCAGTGAGACACAAGCTCATTCTTTTATCATGCTGCTTTAGTATTTTATTTCAGGTGATCAGCAAATCCTTGGGCTTCAGCCTACTTTGATCACACAGATCAAGTGGCTACAATTTACTGACTACAAATATATAATTTCTGTTAGAGTGATGAAAGCTTTTGTTTCCAATTTTATCAATATGCTAAGATTAGACCTTCAAATATCACTCATGATGCGAGCTAACCTAGGTAACATTTAGATTTATCAGAAGTCATCAAAAGCCTTATAACTGCAATATTGGTTGAGGCTATTTCCTAATATGGTGAAATGTTTGAAGTTATCACTGAATTTGTTTGTGGCATTTTGCTCAGTGAAGAGAGAAAACTGACATGACTGAACCCTAACTTTTTAACTGTATGTTGGAGGTGAGGAGCTCTTGGGGCAACAGCTGACCTAAACTGCTGACATGGATGGTTCTTTTCCTACAATGCTGTTATCTTTCCTCCAACGTGAAAGCTCAAAACCTTGTAAAGTTTTGCTGCTCACATTTATATCCAACCTGGTCTCCATGGCCTTACAGAGGCTCAACTTTTACTAGTAAAATCCTAACTATGAAAAAAACGACTTACAACATCACTTCAGAATCTTGTCTGTCTGGTGACATTGTAGTCTCTGTTAAAGATAATGCTTCTTAAAGAAGTAAACTGGGTTTGACAAAAACTGATATAAAACAAATAATTAATTATTCACCATAAGAAATGCTGGGGCTGGCTATAACCTAGTATACATTGTTGCACAACTTAAGCTATTAAAAAAAAAATAAAATCACAACACTCCGAAAATCCCATTGCACATCTGTCAAGAATTCCTCTTTAGGTAAGTAAAATAATTCTATGACAGTGGTTATATTAGAGTACAACAGAAAACTGAAATAACTGTGATAAATCTATAACATAAACCTACAATCTAGAATTGAAACGTACTATATATCTACTACTGGCAGAGAGTTCATCTCCTTTCAGTTCATAAATAAACTACTTTACAAAGCTGATTGTTTAAAACAACAGGGAGCCTTGGTGTAAATGCTGGTATAGGGGGAAACGTTTTGTTGAGAAGAACCTTTGGCTGGCTATAACCATCTCTTGTTCCAGTTCCCCAAACAATTAACACATCTTTAATGTTCCTAGAAAAAGATTAATTAATACTTCTTAAAATCCTTTCCTACTTGGCTAGCTGTCTTGGCAGAAGATCAGCTCATCCTCTTTTGATTACATTCTGCTGATCTGAACATATTTAGAGTATGGTGAGGTTTTGGCGCAATGTCCTGGGATAATTTAGGATACAGCCAAGAATGTTGTACAATCGTTGTGCACATCCTGTGGTGACAGAAAATGAAATGGGAACTATAGGCAATGCCTTCATTCTCATATTGCAAGTCATGACACTACAGTTTTTTTGTTATGGTACAGATAAACAAAGTATGAAGAGTATTGTAAATGCAATTAAAATGTTTTTGTAGAGGAAACAAATCTCAAACTTCAACTGTGCTAAAAATTACTTGGTGCATAACAATGGTAAATAAAATTCATGTGATTAAAAAATTATTTACATTTTAATCAGTGCCTTTACTCTGTCTTCTTTACACTGTCAAGTAAAAGTTTTAGAGTCATAAAATCCTAAATGGTTTGGATTGAAAGGGACCTTAAAGTTTATATTTTTGTATTTTACATGCCCATTGCTTTATTTCTCTGTCCTTACAGTGGACCATTAAAAATATAGTTGTTGATATAACTGAAAATTTTTAAGTTACACAGAGATTAGATAAAGCCACTTATAAATGTAAGGTAGCTGCAGTGTAAACTCCACTTATTTGACTAGTTTCTTGTTTGCTATCACACAGCCCCACCCCTGCCTCAAACAAAACCAAATGGTTTAAGGTTTCAACACAAATGTGGCCACAAATGTGGCTCTCATACATATACTGGAATAATCTTCACTACATTCTTTTTGCAGAAAGACATTTACATTTTTAAATATCTTTAAATTAAAAATATCATTTGTTATTCTGGTAAGAATCAGAGAAAGTGTTTTATAAAATATCAGCAAGGAGCAAAGATAAAGGACCAAAAAAAAAAAAGAGTTTTTTCCTCTGGCTATCACAAACAATAAAGAAATACCATAAATACATGCATCAAAAGATGCAAAACAGAATTATAGTTGTCTGTTACACTAGATTAATAAAAAAAAAAGAAAAAGAAAAATATGAATGGTTTATAGATGCAATAATACTTTACTTTTGGTAGAGTAGATAAGACCTGAATTATAACACCTAAATTAACTAATTTCAAAGAAAAGGAGTTGTTGATACAAGTGCTGTTTTAAAGATTATTTGCTAAGAAGGAGGAAACATGCAAATCAAGTGTCTGAGCACCTTTTTACAGGCTCTTTTTCCCTAATGGTTCACCAAAATAGATGCAGATGTGGCACTTAGGGGCATGGTTTAATGGTGGACTTGATCCTGATCTAGTAATAGCCATAGTGTACCATTTATATTGGTTGCTCTGTTAAAATCTTCAGTCATTGGAATAGTTATTGACCATTAGAAGATTAGATTATTATTTCCTTTTATTAACTTATTGTACTGCTTTTAGTATCTTTTTTGCTGCTTATGGTACATCTTAGGAATCCTAATAATGTATATAATAATCATAAGGCCCATCTCACCACTGTGTTACCTACCTGCAAAGACAGGAGAACTAGAAACCTTGGCTGACAATTAGGATTGAAGGTGAACTTTAAAAGCACACTGAGGTACTGATGTGTAGCTCGTTCACCCTCTTGTCCTCAGTATAAGTCCTCTCCTAACCATTGTGAGGGGAAGCCAACAACATTCCCTTTGTTTTACAGATCTTCATATGACTGTTACTGGTTATTTCAAACTACATATTTACATTTTGGAAAAATTTCATTTTCCTTGGAAACACTTTAAAAGGCTGCATTATGATCTTGCTGTTTGCAAGATCAAAAAGGTTTTCTGTGAACTTTATCAGCTTTCACAGATTTCAGACTAAACCACTTTTTAGATGAGAACTAAACCTCTTTTTAGATGATACTAAAAACCTTCAGTCATAGGGAACAAAGACATGCAATTCTAGCATTATACAAGAGTATTTTGGAAAACATCTTTTTTTATAATGAAGTAACATCCCACTGATTTTTGCACTCCTTTTGTACTCTTCCTTTTCACTGTGCCTTCTCCATTCTGAAAATTTCAGATATCTGATTTCTTAGAGAAAGTAGTCACTCCTTTCTGTCTGACAGGTATAAAACGCTTGGAAGAGGTCAAGAGGCCGTTGTGGTTTATCCCATTATGTGGAAGCTCACAGGAAACTGAAAACGCTATTTATGGCTCCCAATCCACTTAAATGTACTGTACAAGCAACCAACTTCATTCCAAAAGGTGTGGAAAATTGATGGAGCTGCCATTGCATTTTTAAATAGGCCAAGACACATTCTGCATTGCTATCTTCATAAAAAGTTGTGGCAGAGAGTGCAATACATGCCTTGTGTAACACGAATTATAGACTCATCTCTAGCATGGGAGAGATTCTGTATCACCTCTTTCACCACCTACTTATTTCTTTAAGGATAAAAAGCTCTAAAATGTTACAGTGTTCACTTGCTCCTGCATGAATTTTCTTCTCAAAAAAAAACAAAGCAAAACAAAAAAACCCAACCAAACAAACAAAAAAAATGGAATTTGGAAATCATGGTTAAGTCCCTAATTAATAACAAGGTCTTCCTAATAGCTTTTTCGCACAGAACTACTTCTCAATACCTGATTTGAATTCCTAAAACTCCCTTAACCACTTGCCTACTACCAGAAACTTTAACATATCAAAACCAAGTAAAGAAATAACATGTTCTAAATATTGCCATGAAACATGCCACAAACCATACACATACAGGTGCAAGTAGCTAAAAATCCTAACTAGTCACATCCCCCAAAACATAAGCACATGTACAGTAAATTACTACAAACCTTCAGTCTGGTCACCACACAGCAGATGAGAAGTGTAGAAGAAGAAAAGAATGCAAATTTCTTGCTGAAACTGAAGTCTTTGAAAGGAAGATGCCTTCTTTTTCCTTCACTGTTCCCCTCACCTTTATAAACTACAGCTTAACTGTGGAAGGGAATATGCTTGTTCTCATTCTCAGTTGGTTAATGGGTAAAGTAAATGAGATTTACTCCTTTTCCAAGTGATCTTGATTTCTGCTACATAAAATCTCATTTGACAATTAGAGTGATACATGTGAGGTATTTTCCCGTCAGTGTCTGATAATCATTAATTGAGTTTTGTAGATATAGGGTTTTATATACAAAGGTTTAGAAGACATTCTGAAACTTTCTCTAGTGGGTCCTCTAAAGAAATATTTGGAGTCAACAAGTGTATCTGGGTGAAAATAAAAGCTGTTTGAAGCAAAAGCAGCCTGAAACATTGTAGAGAAAAAAGAAAAGAAAAGAAAAGAAAAGAAAAGAAAAGAAAAGAAAAGAAAAGAAAAGAAAAGAAAAGAAAAGAAAAGAAAAGAAAAGAAAAGAAAAGAAAAGAAAAGAAAAGAAAAGAAAAGAAGGTACAAAAATCATGTGTTCAATATAAGTGTCCAGCCTCATGTGGGTCAAAGTAATGCAGTGGAAAAATTTGGTATGATCCTTAAGCACAGTTCAGGTAATCAGGCTGCTAATTGGAGAAATCTGTGAATTTACAGGTGAGACAACCTTCAATCAGGCTGCAGAAAACAACAGATTTCATCCTGGGCAGGAGGAGCTCAGTCCCTGTTCTCCTGTAGATGGTGGACACCTGAGTGGGCTTGATGACCTCAGCCTTTGCTTTGTTTCTTTTTCCTCTTTGTGTAACCTGTGTATTCTAAATAAAAGTAAGATCATAGATAGAAACTTCAGGAAGTCACAAAGCCCTGAAAATGAGCAGTCAGCAACAGGTGGATCAGATTTGCCATTCCATTTGCAAGCATGATGCTCCCTGAATTGCTTCTGCAGTTTGAATGTCATGCCATAAGATTCCTAGAAAATCTATGAGGCCAATGAGGGAAAATATTATGCTCATTTTAAGAAGAGTCTACCTGCCTGTAAAAGCTTGCTATAATGGGAAAAAATGTCCCTGCTGTTTTCATATAATATTAAAATTAGTTAATATTAAACACATATAAATATTAATTATTTGAGCTGTTTATATACAAGCTGAAATTACTTCCATGTTTCTCAATTTTTATCAAATCAGAAATCATGCAGTGGGGAGGGAAGTTCTTCTTTTTAATACACGGTGCTGCTAAAAGGAGAATGACTAGTTTGGTCTTGACAGTCTTCAGCTAAATAATATTGTTTCCATATGTGGACAATATCACTTTTGGAGATATTCCTGGGAATTTATTTGTTCAAATTATATCAGTTTATTTTTATGTCTGAAAATACTCACATAAATCAAGATTTTATTCATGCAGCGTTATCCTTTTTTGTCTTCTAAAAACTGCCTTTCTAAGATAAAAGAACAAAGACTAGTAGTTCTAAACAGAAGTAAAAATAAGAAAGCAATAAAAGCATGCAACAAGTAAGCAACTGGCACCAATACAACAAATATAATGACACTCATATGGCTTCATGGCCTACTTGTATTTCTCCTCATAGAAGAACAAAAAATAGAATAGTCCAAACTGAATTAGCTAGATACACTTTTTTACTAAATGTCACAGACACTAATAAAACCAGACCCATTTCTTCTATGCCTTGCAGCTTGTACAGCCATTTACACATTAAAAAGTGTGTGATGACACCACAGAATTGCCAATTTCGTATTCAAAACTTTGTAATAGGTAGTTTGCATAGACACGAGAGTTTCTGAGAGCATGTTGATTAGAAGAGGGAATGGTAAGAGGCATTTAACATAAATCAAGTTAAATTAGGATCCAGCATTGCAATAGGGCATGACAGTGTCCTACTGTGCTGAAAAGCCACAATCTCCAAACTTCCCTATTTCTAATGCCACATCCTCTTTTTCAGAAATCCTGTATCTGTCTTTCATACACTTTTTACCTGCTGCTGCACGAGGAAATACATCAAGCAATATTTCTGTTAAAAAAAAAAAAGCCAAACAAAAAAAAACACCAAAAACCACACCAAAAAACAAAAAGGAAAAGTTCACTTGGCCTTAAATAAAGAGACCAAATGAAAAGCAAAAATATCAGAGTTTTGAAACAAAAACCTAGCACACAGTTCTGGTGCTGATTACTGGGGAGGCTGGATTTATGCTGAAAATGTTTGCTAATATAGTTAAATCTGTGCAACCGTCTTAGTTCAAAGGATTTCTGTATAGTTGTTTGCATATTCCAGCCTTGCTGTTACAGTTCACCTATCTGGAGCAAATAAGCTATACAGGACATAAACAAGTTAAGAACAGATGTAATGAATATGTATTTTTTTCTTACATTAATTATTCCTCTGAAAGCAAATTATGTAAATCATTTCACCTGAAACTTCTGTTCTGGTGTTGGCTAGAGTCTGAGAACAATAAGGGAGAATAATTTGGTTCTTCAAATACGTTATGTGCTGTAGAATTTCAGAACATCCATATCAAAACATTTGAAATAGATGTTTTGTACTAAGCTCATCTGTCAAGCTGAGAATGGCACTTAGCAATATCTCAGTGCTACGTGTGAACAAGAATAGAATATATGTCCTTTAATAGAGTTGCACAACTATATAAAGATTACAAATAAATGCAAATAAATTAGAACTAGGTGATCTAAAACTCGGTTCCAGGTTTGACAGGTTCAAACTTGTTATGGACTACATGCATTCAAATCATAAATCTAGATTGTAATTGAAAAATCTTCTGACAACTTCTCTCAGATCTAGGGAGAATTTATGCCTCTTTAGTAATGGAAGGTAGTTTTTGATCTTCCTCAGTAGTACACACTTTGGTATTCAAATAGCAGTGTAGAAGGAAAACCTCTGAACCTAAAGCAGGACACAAGCAATTGACTTTTATTTGCTGTCTTTCTTCTGCAAGCACTGTTGAAGCAAGATTAGTAAAGGGTTGAGTCACTCATCTTCAATCAAAGACACTTGAAAGAAGACGAAACCAAAGAAGTCATTATACATTGGGGAATAATTCCAAAACTAATGACAAAAATATTTATAAAGCTGGAGTAGGGTTTCTGGGTATATCCAGCTCAAGGGTATTTTTTGCAGTCAAAAAATGTCATTAAGAGAAAATGAAGTCTCTGGACAGATAAATATTTTGACTGTGAAGCTTGATTTACACTGAAAATGTTTGCTAATGTAGTTAAACCTGTGTAACTTTCTTGGTCAAAGGATTTCTGTATAGTTATTCGCATATTCCAGCCTTGCTGTTACAGTTCACTTATCTGGAACAACTAAGCTATACAGGAAAAAAAACAAGTTAAGAATAGATGTAACAAATATGTATTTTTTCTTATATTAATTGCCCCTGTCTCTAAAAGCAAATGATTGTAAAACGTTTCATCGAAACTACTGTTCTGAAGAATAAATAAAGGATACAAAAATATCTAATGTTAATTATATCTCCATTGCACTTAAAAGTCTCTGTTATTTGCAACTTCTCTACTGACAGAGAACTGGAAGAGTTGGTGGAACAGACCTGAAAGGAGATGGAGAATTCAGCCGGGTAAAGACAATTAAACCTCACAACTAATAGGGGAATTAGTTGCTGAGCAACAACTACGGAAACCTATGGAATACAAGCCAAGTGATCAAGGCAAAATGTAGCGCTATTATAGACACTAACCTGAGTACCAGTTTAACTTAGCAGCATTTTTAGCTGCTACATTCATTTTTAAAGAACAGAGTTTTGTTTCAGAATTAAATTAGATCAAGTTATAAATGTAAGTTACAGAAGACAGACAAAGGGGAGATGGCAAAAGAGACTAATAAAAGCTTGTCCCCTGCCTGCCCTTATCACATGGGAGTCTACACTGCTGATCACTGGCAAAATATCCAAAGAAGCAGAACAAAACTTGCCTGTTTCTTTTCTGGCAGGAAGAAACTGTGCCTCCCTGTGCACTTCTCTTAGTTTCTTTTGACTTAAGATTTCTTCTGTGCCACTGAGTCTAAGTCCAAGAAAGTGTCTGACTCCATCCTTTCTTTCAAGTACCCCATAAAAGCTTTTGTGAGTCTTGTATTTTCTGTTTCTCAGATGCCTGCTTCAAATGAACGACTGAGCAATGCATTAGTCAGTTCATGAGCAAAACAGGCCATATTAATATTCAGAAACTGTCTGAGTTCCAGTCCCTAGTGCTACATCCTTCCTTTTCTAGAAAAGGGAATTTACCACAATCTTTATCATAAGAAGGTTTAGGAATGAGCACAATCAATGAAAAAGAAAATTCTTAGTGAATGCTTAATTCAAAAACCTTGTTAAGAATCAAAACTTTTAGTGTGTATTTTACACACCACTACACGACTTCCCAATTAATTCAGTCAGTCTTTTCAAACAAGTAACAAAGAATAAACACTTACTGAACTTTGAATGAGTTTGAGAATCTATAAAATATTCACAAACAGAAGGATTGGATGCAATCTTTCAGATTCTGAGGTCATAGCTTTGGACTTGACACAAGATAGCGAGTCTGGATATAAGCAGAATTATACCATAAGAGTTTAAATACTATATCAGAAGAGTTTGGAAGCTGAAATCCAACCAACTCTAGCCTCTCTTAATGGAATTTCACCTCCCCCATGTCTCTGCCTGGCAGCACTAAGTATTTGAAAAGGCAACACCTAGGGTTCAAATTCCTCCTGAGATTTTAAAATTCCAAGGTGATACAATCTCAGCTCAAGCTTCTGCTGTTTGTCAAGAAGTGCCTATGTCAATCATGCTTCTCAGAATAAGAGAGAGGGAGAAAAGGATCCTGTGAAACATCTGAAAAATGCAGTTCAAGATTTTGTTTGCCTAGCCAGGTTTTATGTTTAATTGAAATACCTTGAAAATCTTAAAACTCCAACGAAGTTATTAACAAAATAAAGTAATATTTAAGATTGGAATTGGGTAAATGGTATAGGCTTCTTTTTTCTAAAGCATTTCAGGAAAATTTATCAGGGCTGATCATGGAAAAAAAAAGGCAGGAAAATGGAAACACTATCAAGGACTGCAACAGCAGGTCCACAGTCTATTTTACTCTTCTTGGGATTGCTGATTCATTGCCCACTGGTGATTTTAGTGTCTTTCAATACTGCACAACATTATATTTGAAAAAGATTAGCATTGATGTTAGAGATTATTCACAAGGAAGGGTAAGGCTACACATATCCAGCTAAATCTTTCCAAATCTTTCTATATCTTTCAAAAACTAATATGCTGGTAGCACAGGGAGTTGTTGTTAAGTTGATACTCAATTACTTTTATTGGCACAAAGGCATCTATGCAGAAATGATGCAAGTTGTACAGTAATTATTTCCCCCTACATATAGGATTTGCACTAGAAAATGGGAACTACCTCCAACAAAATTAACTGTTGCACATACCTGTATGTGATTCAGCATGAGCTACACTCTGCTGTATCTATGCACTCATGTGAATGTAAATATGCTTCTGCATTATTATCAGACCCAACCTTATTCTATTTACTTCTCCTTTCTTATGTCCTCTTGCCAAAAGACAAAGTGAAAAAGAAGTAGCAATTGCATTGATTAACAGGGGAAGACTGTACTTGCTTCGCATACTTTTTGAACATTAGGCTTATTGGTTTTCTGAGGAGTTGGAAGAGGAGACATACAAATCTAGCCATCCTGTTTGGAACCTTCTTCTCAAACAGTGCACCCTGTGTATGCTGAAGTGCTGTTATGACTTTATTAAACTGAACTTCATTACATTAGTAGGAATTTTATTTTCATGGGCACAACTCAAGGACATATGAATTGGCCACTTCTTAAGTTGATAAGCATCATGTTTCTGAAATTTGTATGTCTTTGGCATGCATTTTGAATTTAATTGCAATTCTGTTACACAAAAAAAAATATGAAATGCCACTGAAGTCAAATGTGATGATAGAAGATGCTGGGTTTGTTTTTAGGTTTTTTTAAACCAGATCTAGTAAATAACTTGCGATATATTAATTTAGAAACTATTTTTAGAAGTGAAGATGTAAGTACTGCATAACAGCATCAACTGTAACTTAGAGGCCTTAGGAGAAAAATACTCACTCTAACTTCCAGGTTGTGGTGATGATTAGGCCTTGCTTTTGAAGGGATGTCTTCTGTGCATCCTGTTCAGGAGAATCTGGTTCTCAGTCAGGCAATTCTCAAACTCCAATGCTTCTGGTTCATCATCCCAGGTGTAGAAAATGTTTAGGGGCTGTTTCTTCATCAGGAGGACCTTAACGAAATCTGTGATTTTCCCCTTCTGCATGCTCTTATTCCACATCACAGTGTTCCTTACCAGAGTAGGTTTAGCTGACTGGTGTAATTTATTTCATTGAATGTGAAATAAAAGTGGTTATGTAGAAAGCTAAGTTTCAGACAAGCATTGCCTACACCTCAGCTGATTTCACTAGTGTCTTTTATCATTCAGCAGTGTCCAATATGGACAGCTGCTTACAAGGATACTACAGATAATGTAGTATGCCCTGAGGTTACTACATTCTGTAGATGAAAAGTAGTTTGGCTTCAAAACTTTGTCCCTAACATCTTAATGGGAATTTAGATGTACTTGTGCCAGTAATAGAATAAGTCCTAAGACCCTGCTTTATAAACTTGTAACACTCTGGAAGTCTTTTGCCAAGTCTTGTGAGCTACTAGGTGACAATTCACATCTTTTTATTCTGGTACTTACATATTTAAGAACTGACAAGTCTGGTTCCCATGGCCAACAGTGAAAAACAAGCAAATACATGTGAAGTAATGATTAGCCACAAAATTCAGGGCCTGTAGCATTTGAGGTAATTTTAGAATTCTTCTTACAAAGGAATTTTTATTGCAGAATTACAATCTGTTTTAATGATGCAATAGATGCTATCTCATTAGATGTTTGCAGTTTATTATATCTTGTATGTTATGTTCTGCTAAAAAGAAAAAGAGAAAAAGAATGAATGAGAGGCATAGCAAGAAGAAGCCTTAGTAAAAGCAGAGAATGGGAGATTGCTGAGAAGATCAGGGAATGAATATCAATGAATTTAAAGCCAATTCTCCTAACTGAGTTTAAAAAAGAAGTTTTTTCTAGGGACCTAAAGGAACTCCTCAAGTTTACTGCAACCCACAAGAGATTGTGGAGAAAAGAGTAAACCTAGAGGGCAGGACTGTGTTTTGTAGGAAAGAATGAGTAGAGAACTGCAATTTAATAAGAACTTCCATTTCTCCTCTGTCTTATGCTACATTATCGTATTTAAAAAGTGAAGAGTTCTGATGTTTGTCTAAATGCAGGTTAGTTTTGAGCTTATAAAAAGAAGAGATATATAGTCCAACATGTTCCTGAGGGACTCAGCAGGAATCAGTGTGGTTTAGATGATGGAGACTGACACCAGGAAACAAAAACTAGTCTGATGTTACTTTGAAGTTAAATGTCATGGGTAAAGAAGAAGATATCTGGACTAAAATAAAATCAGTTTTTCAGCCTTAAAATCCTAGCCTATCTAGCTGTTAACAGAATAATCCGAAAGTACGCATTCTTTATGGGCAAAAGAAGTGGAAATTCAGACTGCTCAATGTTACTCATTTTTAGTTTTTGTTCTAAGGAAAACACTCAACATAAGAATATATTTCCTCTACGTACTTCACATTCCTTTCAAATACACTCACAAAGCTCTAAACCGAGCTAATCAAACAGCTACATGTTCAAAGGTAACAGTTTGGAATGCCAGCGTTAAGGCTTTACAAGAGACCCTAACTTGACTCCTAAGATATTAAAATACAAAATATAATGACACAGTTGTTTTAAAATCCTTGAGACTTTCAGGGTTCAACATTCAGCTCTTGGCTACAAACCACACAGCTTTTCTAACTGAATACTGGTTACTGGATGTTTCCTCTCATTCCTTCTTTACTAACTCCTAAAACAAATCACACAGTCACTAAATGTGCACTTTGTCAGCCCCCTGATATGGTGAAAGAATGCAATTGTGTGCTGGCTGCTGCAGGAGGATTGCTACACACACACAGGAATGTAATGCTCAAATCAATGGTGCTGCATTAGCCTTTTATGTACTTTACTATTTTCTTTGTTCCTTGAAAACAAAAAGTCTGACACTGAGGGCACAAGTATACTAATTGGAGTAAATTTTATGTCTTATTTACATTATTGTTTCATTTTTTAAAAAAATAATGTCACTTTACAGTGTTATTTAATTATTCAGTAAGCTGTGAGCAATTATGTCAAGTTAAATAGACAATACACATAGTGTTTGGATAGTGTTCTTTACATTACGATTTTACTAAAGAATAAGATACAACTTTAGATATATTCTTCTGAACAACATCCCACCATGCATTTTCAAAATCTCTAAACAAAAGCCTTTCTTTAATCACATACGGTAACTAATATATTATGAATTCAAATTCAATATTATATTCCAGCTGTCATTGACATGCTTCATTTTCTGGGGAAAACAGACACACAAGTACATTAAATTCCAGTGATTATACTCATATTTTTTTCACTAATTAATTGCAAAAGAAACTTGGAAAGCTCAAAATAAAGACTATACTGTGGCTTATACATGACAACCATTAGAAATCAGCCATTTCCCATTGTACAGAAAACTTTCAGAATTTTAAAGGCTGCCTCCAATCAAGGACAGAATCAATGCTGACTCTTGTAGGAATGTGCAGTAACATACAAACTACAGTGTGCAACACTACTCAGCTAATGTTCCCCAGGAAAGAGAAAAATGGGGTACTGTGATGGTATAGCAGGATGACAGAAAAGACACAGCAATCTACTGCCTGAAGCTGGAGAATCAAAGCCTTATCTACCTGATTTCCTTCCTGGTGCACAGACTGTAATTGAAAATGCATGATAGTGAAAAAGTTCCCTATATACACCGGTGCTAACTGGGAACTTTTGATATTTTTTTAAAAGTCAAATTTCTTTTTGATAAGCTTGCTGACTCTCCTAGGGTGTGACACATATAAACAAATTTTGGAAAAATAATTTCAGAGTGAAGTCTCCTGGGCTGTTCAACAGATGAACTGCAATGGTATAGCAGGCTTATTATGTATGATTATCAAATACAGAATTATTCTCCTATTGTTAAGATGATTCACTTTCCAGTTATCTTTAATCTACTCACCCTCAAGTTAGTGATAAAGGCAGCATCAACAAAGAGATGCAGGATATTAAAGAAACTCTCAATTTAATTTTGCTGGTTTAGTGCAGAAAGTTTTTTTGTTGTATCAAATTACTCCAAAAGAGAAAGCTATTTTATGAGAGGATTAAACATTATAATAGTAAAGTCAAACAGAGTATTGTTTACCTTTTCCTCTCTCACAGTTCCTAAGTTTAATGACAGCCTAGAGACCACATTTGTTCATATTTAAGCTTTGTTTATTTTACGCATGTAATTGCCTAACCTTCAAGGCATGCTCACACCAAATATTTTTAACAAACATTGAATCTGAGTAGCTCTACCTTCACTGAGAAGTTATATATGCCACATCTAATGTAAAATAATCAGTGTTTTTTAACAGTTGGTGAGAAAGGGAAATAAGTTTTTCTAACAGTTTTAAATAACTGCCTAGTAAAATGCATTTACTTCAGTCCGCAAATGTAAGGAGTCATGAGCTGAGACTGGATTCAATATGAAAAAATGATGCTTCTGTTAATGTACTTGCCTCCTTTTAAACAGGTTTTATTGTCACTTAACGTTTACGTTGCCTTTTTTTTCAGTTTAGTTTCTTCAGTTTAGCCTCTTCGAGGCATGATAAAAGAAACTAAGTAAATAAGGTCTGGTAGGTGTGTCTAGTGCCATTTGGGAAAAATAAATCCTATGAGAGAGATGCATAAGAAGTGCAAGGTCAATTTATGTCATTAAGATATTATGGGGTAAACTAAATACCCCAAGAGGCTACTTCACAGCTGTGGTGGAACACCTGGAAAAAGGGAATACAGACAGAATCACAGTGTCAAACAATAAAGTCAACCTTGGAACAGCTTGATTTGCCAACCAAAAGCATCTCGGCACAGAGGGAATCGACAGTTTAGTGTCTCTATCTCCATAGTTTCTGCTGTGCTTCAGTGACATTTATTACTACTTTTGTAATTGCTTGCCCTCTGGCAGGAGAGCATCACTAGTAAACAAACACAGCTGTACACAGTACTGCAGCAGTGCCCCACCACTCCTCACAACACAGCTGCGGTATTGCTATCGACACCCGCCTTCTGAAGACTTCCAAACTAACAAAGCATAGTTTAAATTTTCGTTTACACAATTGTATTTACCCCAAGGTGTTCCTGAAGATCACAGAAATTAAATGCACACAAATCTGCTGGTCAAATTCCTTTTTAGGAAATAACATTGCAAAACAAACTTTTGAAAAGGATAATAAATGCATCACACATCGTTCTGTGAGTAAGAAATAGAAACTTGGAGTTAACACCAAAGCCATGATGACAAGAATTTTCAGTGTGGGAAAGGCTCAAAGCCTCCCTTCCTGGGATGCCTCTCCTCCAAGCAGGCATCATTCCCACACAGGATGCCAAAGCCCATCCAGACTCAAAAACTCCCATAAGGTTTGTTTTTTGCTAGTGTCTTCTTTTAAAATATTGGTATGATAAGTGAGTGTATGTGTATGACTAATGTGGTAACAACACAAATTTTGAAAGCAGAATGTCAGAAAAAACATACAAATATTTGCTTCATGATTTCTACTATCCACAAGAAATTCATATTGTCCATGTGATTCCCCTGTAAGAAATATTTTTTGCTGATTTTAATTTTGATATGAACATTGCTTATTCATTAGTTTTTTTCAAAAAGTGAAAGGAAGATCCATTAATGTCAGAATTGGATTTAAATTTTAAACTAATTGTATCCCAGTGCAACTCTGCTATCTTCAGTTAAGCTACATGTGATTTTCTAAAATCACAAGGTAATTTTAGAGTCACAGAATCATTTACAATAATTTAAATAAAAAGAAAATGAGGGATGCACAAGGAATTCACTGTACTGGGGGTTTAGTTGGTGTGGAGACTTCAGGAATAAACATAGAGACTTCTATGTATAAAATGTTGATTCTTCACTCCATTATACTAATTAAATCACATTGCTTACCACAGGGATCAAGCAAACTATACTAATTAAGCTTCTGTGCATCAAAAAGGAACTTGGTAGCCAATTTTACAACATTATACAAAGGCTCTTAATTAAAAATACTGTGGTATTTTTGAGTCTCTGGATGCATTTCTAACACGGCATTTGAAACAGCAGTTCTGCAAGAGAAATGTTGAGATATTTAAAGAAGCAGGTACCAACTCAGAGATTGTCTATGTAAATTTTGTAATTAAATACAGGTTTTTGTATAATTACATTAATTACCCAATTACATGGGTCACTGAGACAAATTAAACAAAGCTCTAAAATTCCAGAGAAATATCAGGAGCAATTTCATTTTGTAAAAAGCTCCCAGGGATTTCAGATCTTACTCACGAGTAAATTTTACACAAGTGAGGATGACAATGTTGCTGCCTTTTATGTTAGCAGTGAATGATGAAGGTTTTAAAACACTCTAAAATTTCAAAACACTAATAAGTATTACAAAATTTTACTTACAATCTTGCAAAATTATCAGCGTAAAGAAACCAGTTTGTCACTGATGTCACCTGAGGCATTACACTTCAACAGTTTTATATGACGGTACAGAAAACAGTGTTGCAATTGCTTTGCTAAGCAAGAAATTATTTTGTAGCTCTCTCTAGGTGAACCAGTTTAGAGACCTGACAGGACATACAGTAAAAATAAATACATGTATTTCTTTTTAAAAAAGGGAATTGAACAGATTTAGTTTTGGTTTCTCCTCACTTTTCCCATAATCAATATGTGAACTGGTTCTGTAACATACATATCAAGGGAAGAAAATCTGTAGAATCTGCTTGTAGTCTGGCAAACCTTCCCAATGGTGAACAACCTTGATTCTATTCAGTTCTCCAGGGTGAAGATGTCACAGAGTGGAAGAGGTCATCTAACCTAAAACATGCAGCCAGGCTTGTACTCTTGCATGTCTCCCACATATTCTAAAAAGTCGCAGCAAGAACTTCCACCAATAGAAACATTCCATTTATTTCAACATCTAAATAAATTAATTTGACTTGCTTTAGATGACTATACTAGGAAAATATGGATTAGAAGTAATTTTTTTCTCTGTAGATTGTAAAATGACCAGAGGATGACTAAAATGGTTAGAGACACGTACAGAGATGATGCCTACGTTTTAGCATTCCATTATTTTAACATTACATTATGGGAGACAAATACTAGGTTTCTAGACAAATTGCCAAAACTGTGTCAGCAGAATGTTTGCCTGCATGTACCAACACACATTTGAAATAAGGTGCAATTTTTCTGTGTTAAATGAGCTGCTAGAATACCATGAAGTGGGCAGGAAATGTGATCAGAATGTCACAGTTAAATCGTTAGTTGCTGAGCAGACTTCCATGTAGGGACATCAAGCCATGCCAGGTACTGCGAGGTTCCTCTCACTGGAGCCGGGCAGTGCCGAGCAGTTCTCATTCTGTGGTCAAATCTGCACTTGGTCCAAGTGCTTGGTCCAGCTACACTGCCCCCTTGGCATGCTGTCTTTTCTCCATCTTTTGGATTTTCCCTTCAACTTCATTCCCTCAGAATAGCTACCTTGGTAAAGTTATCTTATTTCCTCTAACCACATAACTGCCCTTGGCTAGTAGGGAAGCTGGTTTAAACTGTTTACTTTGACAAACTAGTGGCCCCCCTCATTCCACAGCATGGAGAAGGGCATCTAAAAGCTTAGTGTTAGTGAACACTGAAATATCTTGCTGGAAACCGGAATAAGGTAACAGTGGTCACACTGGTTAGTCTGGACAGGGTCTGGATGACTCCTCACCTATCTCAAGTACAGGAGCTCATGACAGAAGAGGTGGGAATGAGAAGGATGAGAAAGAGAAGGGGATCCTGAGATTACCTACATAAAAACTGGAACCCCCCGCTGACCCACTTTCCATCTTTTGTGACTGAACTACAAGGAAATTAGGTGGAATTAAAGCCTAAAGGTGATTTTAAAGTTTCATATAAACATCTCTTTTCTTTAAACAAGTGACTGATGTTTCTTCTTGTTAAGTCCTCTGAAAATCAGCTGTGATCTTATAAGGTCACAATCTTGAAAAGCTAGACACACAAGATCTAAATCTAAATCACACAAATTAAAAGCATGCAATATTTTTGGCTGATGTAATGCTGGCATACAACTACATAGAGACATGGCTGAAATTTGATCAAAAACAAGGCAAGAAAATGAGAAGGTGTATGGCTAGATTTTAATGAAGGTATGCCGGTAATTTAAAAATCCAGGGTTTAGGTGTGCCTTGGAAAACACTGTATGAATTGCAGACTCTGGTTGAAATGGATATTGTAGTCTGGTTCATACGTATTTATTCTGCATTATGAGACAGAACTGATTACTTGCATCTAAGTATGTGTCAATCATGAAAATTAAAGGCAATTAAATATGAAACTTCCCCATTAGTCTCTTACCTACATTTTCCAGATACATTGTACAAAGCAGCATCAAAATAAAAAGAAGAGTCAACTTAAGACTGTAAATGTATATATCTCGCTGAACTATGACACAGGTTCTACTGCACAGTCTGTTTCCCACCTTCCTGAGGCAGATCCCTGAGCTCAGTACGAACACAGCTCCCTCTAGAGCTTGAGTATTAGAGAGAACCACAGCACGCACCCCTCCGGCTCCGAAGCTTGGTTCAACTGCCTAGAAAGGGAGCACCGTGAGAGCCACACACATCCCGGAGGGGCCAGGGAGCCTGGCACGAAGGCTGAGATTCAGAAACCCCTCTGTCAGAGGCAGATTCCCTGTTACCAGTTAAAGTTGCATACCTTTCCAATGTAAGCTTGTAGAAAAAGGGTTAACAGGCCCCTGGTTTATGGGAGAGGTGAGGTACTAAGCCCTGAACACTTGAAACTTACTTCGTGTCTAGTGTGACAGGTGAGCCTTGACAAGCTGCGCGTTCTCATGGCGTGAGGGAATAGAGGATGTCGTCTACCTCAGCACCCGTGTCCGACGTTCTGTGTGGAGAGGCAAGGACTGACATATTTAGCCCTTCAGAATGTACAGGATCAAAGCTAATTAACCCAGCATCGCTTTGCATGACCGGCTGACCCACAGAGTGGCCATTTCCGAGCTGGGCTGCTGTTTGCCCCTAGACAGACGAGCCAAAGGTCGGCAATGGATGAAGCTGGTCGTCCCGTGGTGTCCAGTTTCACCACTATTCCAAGAGGGGAAGCGAGGGGGACCTCGTATGGAACATATGGGGACACCAAACAGGCAGGGGGACGAGGACTGCAGGCACGTCCAGGTGTGTGTCCCCGCGGTTCCGGGGCTGGACGGCGCCCGTCCCTCAGTGCCCCTCTCCTCACGGCTTTCCTCGAAGATCCCCCTCTCCGCTTGCTCAACCCGAGAGCTTCCACCGCCCACACTCCCTGCCCCTTGGTCCCGCCGGCCCCCGCCGCTCGGGCTGCCCCGCGGGTGGAGCCGCGGTCCCCGCCTCTCCCCGACGCTATAAACCAGCGCTTCCCGCCCCGCCGCACTCACCGCCCTCAGACCCGGCGGGATCCGCCAGACCCGCTCCCCAAGGATGCTGCGCTCCGCCGCCCCGGGACGGGCCCTGCTGCTGAGCGCCCTGCTGAGCCGCCTGGCCGCCGCCGGTGGGTGACGGACCGCGGGACAGAGGGACGGGCGGGGACGGGGGGATCGGAGCCGGGACTCGGTCCCTCGGACCCCTCGGACCACTGGGATAGGGCGTCCCTGAGGGAGCCCGAGAAGAGCCGCGGGAGGGGGGGCAGCGGCACTGGCCCCGGGGCCACGGCGGGACAGCGGCTCTCGGCACTCGCGCTGTGGCCGCGGGACAGCGGCACTCACCCGGGCACTCGCCCTGGGGTCGCGGCGGCCCCGGCTCGGGCCACCAAGGACTGGCTTCTTCTCCGGGCTTCCTCGCTGTCCACGGCCGGGGAGGTGCTGGGGAGCGGGGGCAGCCTCGGGAGTCGACAATTGCGAGATTGCAAGGTTTGCTCCCCTTGTCCCCAGCTCCGAGCTTGCCGAAGAGGTAGAGAAGGTGGTTATTTGCAAACGAGTAGAATATCGCTCAGTTAAACCCTGGATTTCCAGAGTTTACAGGGGCACGAGGGGTTTTCCCATCCGGCTTCCTCCCAGACAGTTCCCCGAAGCATCTGTGACTGACGTGGGTCACCGCGGCAGCCTCCCATCCGCTTGTGAGGGCCACGAGTCCTAGTGAACTGCGCCACATTTATTTGGTGCTTGAATATTCTCATGTGTATCTTCAAGCTTTTGTATTGTCTTCAGAGGTCTTGAATCAAAAAGGGCTAATTAGACAGAATTCCAAATAGGTTAACTCACCGATTTTGGAGTTGTAAAACAGAAAATAATAGTCTTCTCATATTTCTCTCTTCTGCCAGGACACATTCCTTTAGTAGGACAAGCATGAGCCCAGAGGGTAGGTCTGAGCCTTTTCCCCCAAAACAACTTTTCCAAGTAGCAATTAACAGCAACTGTTTCGTTTAACTAAACAGCAACTGCAGGGAAAGAGGAGTTACATATAATATGACTGATATTTTTCTCTTTTCTGTATTTAAAGACTATGCAGCGCTACCGACAGCAGTCAATATAACTTGGTCTTCAATCAATTTTAAAACTATACTACAGTGGCAGCCAAAACCATCAGGTTACTTCTATACTGTAGAAATACACGGGTAAGTAGATAACACCAAGGTATATCTATTAATGGCAATTGAAGAAGATTCAAATATAGCATGTTTGAATATCTCTGGGAGTAAATGTAACAGGAAAAGAGCCCAAACATTGGGATTTAGGAGAATTGCCAACCCAGTTGTTAATAGTTCTTTGTATCCAATTATAAGGATACGTGGTTCGAGTTTCTGGTTTTGCCCCCTTGAAAAAATGGAGAGTTGAGCTAGAGATCAGTATTTCAGTTCTGAGGCTTGGTGCAGGCCAGCTGCATGAGAGAGCTAGGCCAGGATACTTTGAGACCAGGAAACTCCTGTTTCCCTGAAGAAGTTGATGCTCAATCTCACATACCATGTATTAGATAGACTTTCACCTTTTTTATGTTTTTCAAGGTGTCTGGTCTGAGTTTTTTGTCTTCAGTCTTGGGAGGTGTCTAATAAACTAGTCTGCATTTTATTCTAATAGGTGAATCATGATAAATGAATAATTTGTCTTGCTGAATAATACTAAAAATCACCTTTGTTTGTCTACGTCTTTCAACACTTCCTCTGTCATCATGTTTTATGTAAACTATAAAATATTGTAGACATAAAAGGTAGCCAGCTTATGTGAAGTGTCTAACACATCTTTCAGAACTGCACAGAAACTTCCATGAAGCTCAATAATAATTCTGTGTTGTTCTTAGCTCCCATTTTAATATGTAGAGCATTATTAAATATGTCCCAAAGGGAAAATACATCATCAAACCTCCTACATATTAAAGAAAAAGTGGTACTGTAGTCTCTTCTGTCTCTAAAAGTGGCATGAGAGCTCTTTCATGACTAATGGATGAAATAGCAGTGCAATGGCCTAACGTGCTCTTTCATTCTTTAAGGGAGTGATTAGATTAGTAGACTTAAAAGCACACACTTAGCAGAAAAAAGTTTATTAAATTCATGAATCTGGAGTTTCTTTCCAGTGATTTTGCTTGCAAAAAATTGAAATCTGTTTGCCCAAGATTCAGTGTAGAATCAGGTGTAGTTCTGCAACAGAGGACCCTCTTTAGACAAGTTGCTTTTCCAGAGTAAGTGTGCTTAAATGTTTGCTCTCTCATGTCTGTACATTTACAGAGTACATTTGTTTCATCACAAAGATCAAATCCCTGTCTCCTTTCAAAGCATCTCTTGTGACACTATCAATAACTGATCTGTGACATAAGAAATCTGGTGAAGTGAGAAGGTAGTTCAGGTGACTCCTGAAAATAAAACTTTACCTATTTTGAGGAAAACCCAATTGTTAATTTCAGAAGTCAGTATTCTTGCTCCTCCAGCTGAGATCACACAATTTTTCTTTTCCTTAACTCACCAGCAAAAAAAAAGTAAAAAAAAATGGAGTAATAACTTTTTTTTCCTCAGTCCTTCTTGTTAGGAATTAAAATGGGGAATTAACACTTTTTTCCTGGTCTCATTACTAGCCCTCAAGTAAATGGACCTGCTTTCTAGTCTTTAAAAATCAAGATAAGCGTTTGTTGTCAATATTTTTTAAATCATAATTCTGCAATGAAATTTGCTGCTACTGTCTGCTTCTTAGTGGCATTTGCCACTGCATAGATGCAAAACCAAGTGACATCTATGCGGAGATGTTGTCACATTAAACTGTGTCAATAGACCTTCCTATAGCAGCTGATGTTTCTTAAGGCAATAGTTTTCACATGCATCAAGGATAACACATTCAAAGTAATTTATGTGTCTTATATTTTTAAAAATAAATTCTGCAGCTGCAGAAAAATGCAAAATCAGAATTACTTATGGTTTCTATCAATTAATATAAAAAATTGGATGTTTAATTCATATATGGATGCAATAACATATTTCTGTCATATGGATCATACTTACTTTGCTTGATTCTGCTTTGAATTGTGACATATAACTGTACACAATAGGGTTTTTTTTAAGTTTTCTCTTCTCCTTTTCAGCCTAATACCCCTGAAAGACTGTTCTGCTGGCTGAGGGAAATCTATACAGTTTAAGGAGAAAATGTTTTTCAACATATCTAAATATGTAAGTGTCTGGTTGGAAGCTGCTGACACTTCTTTCTTGCTCTTTTCAGACAGACATCTGACATTAAAAAAAAATGCATACGGACAACAGAAACAGAGTGTGACGTTACTGATGCACTCAAGAATGTAAAAGAGACCTACGTAGCCCACATACTGTCTGTAATGCCCGCGGGGATGGATAACTTTGAAGAACCACCTTATGCACTTTCTGAAAAATTTACCCCTTATAGGCAGAGTAAGTAGGATTGCCAATTAAATCTTATTATAAACTTCCTTTCAAGACTAGTTCCATTGACTTAACCAAGGTTTAGATTGAGCTTAAAGGTTTTTTTCCATAGATTCTTAGAGTAGCCATGCTGATATTGGAGAATACATTCAGGCATAAAGCTTTTTTTATCATTGTGTACTAGATGAAGATACTTGTTTACAATTCAGGACTTCACCCTATTACTTTGGCTTTGTAAACTTAGAACAGATTTGAAATGGGAAGTTAATAGAGAGTGGAAGAAGAGCATGGTGTGTAGAAAAGATGATGTCAGTTCTTTAACTCTAAAAATCTTTGTTTAGCTGTTATCGGAAAACCAGAGATAAGGAATTATACACAAAAAGGTTCCAAACTGAATGTCGTGATCAAAGATCCACTTACACCATATACATTTCCTAATGGAAGCTTTCAAAGTATTCGAGATATTTTCCAGCATGACCTGGAATACAAACTCTATTACTGGAAAGATCAAAGTTCTGGAAAGGTAAGGTCTAACTCTACTTTTCATTCTGTGATAATTTTTATATTCTGTAGTTGTATTATAGTTACACAATTTCTGTGCTACCTTAAGAGTTGACACTTGAAATATTTTTTTTCCCATTTTTAGAAAGATACAACAACAAAAAGCCATACATTTGAAGTAACTGTTGAGAGCACAAAGAACTATTGCTTCTATGTCCAGGGCCTTGTTCCATCCCGCAGAGAAAACCGCAATGGTCAGACCAGCGTGGTGCATTGTACCACTGGAGAAAGGGGGATCTTTGATGGTGGGTACCTGGTGACGTTTGTCACACAGTCTTTATCATTCTAACAAAAAGACATGTCTTTAAATTGGGATGCCTGTAATAAAACCATTTACTGTGTAAGTTAGAAGACACAGAACATGGAAACTCATTCAAAGAACTAACTTCAAGTAAGAGTCCACCATCTTCAGCTAGTTAGAGTTGGTTTTAGGGTTTTGCTCAATTGTGTTGATTGAATTGTCTAAATTGATGACTGGTCACTGAGGCTTCAGATCTCATCACTAGCCTTCAGCTTTGAGGTTTTTTCCCCATTGTTTCCCTCAGATCCTTCTAATAGGAGGTCCCATAGTAAGTGCTTGAAGGATTAGCTCTGAAACATACGAGTGCTGGAAACCTATCCCCTGACTTGTAGTTTGAACTGACTTTTAGTCACCCTTAAAGCAGATGGTGAGACTAAGACTTTCTTTACTATTACAAGGTCAGAGGTTGGCAGATTGACTTCTTTACTGGTAGATAATTTAAGGAGTGGTCAGTGAATTAGCCAGTCAAATTTCAGACAAACAATATGGATAACACTTTCTTCAATATAAAGTCATCAATATTATTTAAATAATATCACATTGCTGTGCTGTATCTTTCTTCTCCCCCAGATAAGAATATTTGCACTCTAGAAAATTTCTTCTAAAATTGGCAAATGAACTCAAATTAACTTCCCTATCTAAATATGTATTTTTGTTTAACACATTAGTGATAAATTTAATTACAACTTAAATAGAAAACTCTTCTCTTGGTGTTTTCTAGCTTATAACCTAGAATAAATTCCTACTTGCACAGAAATAACATAGGGGCAGGGGGAATGGTTTGACTTATTCTTGTGGTGTTAGCATGGTGTTTTAGTGCATTAACTAAACTAGATTAAAGCCTAGTATGAACCAGATGAAATAAAGCTTTACTTCAGTTCAGCAAATTAACGTTACAACGTATTTAGTTCACACTGAATTCTGTGGTACTGTAAAATCTATAAAGCATTTTTTCATTCAGTGGAATGAATGCTAAAAGTTTGTAGCACTGTGTCATTATGGATTCTGATAACTGAATCTTGTACTATTTCTCTCCCCTACAGAATATGGAGCAGAAGTCTTTATCATCATAGCAGTGATTGCAATTGCTGTCATCACTCTTGCCATTGTCCTACCAGTGATTCTGTGTAAACGCAAGAAAGCAAGAGCTGCGAGAGAAAAGGAACCACTTAACGGTGTCTAAGGAAAAAGTATTGTGGACACTAGTGGCAGCACCAAGGCAAAAAACCCCACCACAACAAAAAACCATAAATTGGATAATTGGGTGGAGCTTTTTAGGCTTTCTGAAACAGGAATTTTGAAGCCCAAATTTTATGTGGATTAAAAATTCCATTAGGCAGTCACAGATGAAAAATCCAGATATCAGGAAGCCACTAAATCATTAGTGGCTGGAGGCTGGAGGAGCATTCTGGTGATCTGTTACAATCATAGAATTGTAGAATATGCCGAGTTGGAAGTGACCCACAAGGATCATCAAGTCCAACCCCTAGCCCCGTGTAGGATACCTCAAGGAACACACAGTGTGTCTGAGAATGTTGTCCAAACGCTTCTTGAACTCGAACAGGTTGTGACAGCCTTCCTTAGGGAGGCTGTTCCAGTGCCCAACCACCCTCTGTGTGAGAAACCACCTCCCGGTATCCAACCTAAACCTCCCCTGACTTGACTTCATGCCATTTTCTTGAGTTGTGTCACTGGTCACGAGAGTGAAGAGTCAGTGTCTGCCCTCTGCTTCCCCTCATGAGGACGTTGAAGACGGCAAAGAAGTTTCCCGTTGGTCTCTTCTTATCCAGGCTGAACAGACCGAGTGACCTCAGCTGCTCCTCATACGGCTTCCCTTCAAGGCCCTTCACCATCCTTGTTGCCCTCCTTTGGATGCTCTCTAACACCCTAGTGACTTTCTTATGTTGCAATGCCCCAAACCACACACAATATTCAAGGTGAGGCCGCCCCAGGTCAGAGCAGAGGAGGACAATCCCCTCCCTCGACCAGCTGGTGATGCTTTGCCTGATGCCCCCCAGGACAGGTTGGCCCTCCTGGCTGCCAGGGCACTGCTGAATCTTCAACTTGCCATCGACCAGGACCCCCAGGGCCCTTTCTGCAGCGCTGCTCTCCAACCTCTTATTCCCCAGTCTATAAACAAAGCCAGGGTTGCCCTGTCCCAGGTGCAGAATTTGGCACTTGGCCTTATTATACTTCATATGGCTGGTGATTGCCCATCTCTCTGCAGAGAGCTGAGCCCTTCTCACAAACTGTTTCGAAGCCCCTTCTATTGACCTGTCTGAAACAAGATTCTGAACTAAAGGTACTTTTGATTTGATCAGTATGGCCTTATTCAGCCAGAAGATTTATGGCACAGCTTTACGGTACTTGTGAGGGGAAAGAACACTACTTCTGAAAAATACGCGTCCTTTACCTAACTAAAGGAACATCATTCTGTTTCTGTGAAACAAAACCTGTATTTATCTGCCTTTTAATATTATTAACTGGTGAAATGATCTGTTAGTTCAGATGTGACAAAACTGCTACTATTATTTCTGCACTTCTTGGATAAAATTAACTTGGTCTATTTATCTTTGAATATAGACAACAGAAGGTAAACAAACTGAAACTACTCTACTGGTGACTTGTAAGGCACTCTCTGGAAGCAGGTACCTGCTATCCATCTGGAAAGTATATCTGGATTACACTACATTGAGAGTTGTACTGACAGGGCAGTCTGATAGTTCCAAGTAAGTGTTAAAACAAATACTTTGCAGGCTTTGAGTCAGTAATAACTCACTTCATGCAAGCACTGAATAGGTAGCAGTATTTACTACATTTGGAACATAGTTTTTAAAGAAACAATTGATGAATGAATAGTTTCTGTGGCATAGATTCAAATCATCTTGGTATTGGGATTTGAAGGTACATGTTGCTTTGTCTCTTAATATTTATTTTATAAATGAGAATCTAACTTTTATACTGGTGATATCTGTATTTATGGTGATAATTTATACTTTTCTAGTGAAATAAAGGTGACTGGAAAAATAAGACTTTCTTTTCATTTTCAAAACAATATACAGTTTTCATGCCAGAACTAAATTAAAAATATGTTTAGGAAACTTATTTTGTAACAGCAGTGTAGGCGAGCTGCCAGAAGTCTAATCAAGACTCTGCAAAACAGACTAGTGGGCACCTACTACCTCTAAGGATAAAACTATGAGAAGCCACAGTTCACAAGCTGATGAAAGGTTTTGAAAAGTCCTGAGCCATTTCTTGGCTGCCCACTTATGGGAGCAATTAGTCAGGGTTTGCATTCAGAGCTTCTTATTCTAATGGAAAGCCTACCAGACATCTCTGGATGTATCACATAGGGATTCCCACAGTGGTGTGTATTCCATTGTATTCATGACAAGGAATACCTTGCACAATTAGTTGCCCAATCTATCAATTTGTACAGAATTGTATTTTATATTTTTATATCCCTGTATAACAGATACCATCTATATATGGATTAAGACTCCAGTGAATATGTGAGTTTGTTTTATGGGGGTTTTCTTTGTTCTTGAATTCCTCTTTTTACAGAGGAAAGAAAACAAACATCACCATTACCCCCCAAAAACCCATTTACTTAATACTTAATATTATGCAATAAATGCTTAATGCATTTTCTGCTGATGCATAAGCCTTGTATGGAAAAAGAATCTTACAACAGTAATCAAAAACATGAGAGCTTGTGGGAGTAAATTTAAAAACATTCCAAAGATGTCATAATTGCTTCCCTTCCCTGTGGTGTTCTGCTTCCTCAGCTTCATTCAGTATCCAGCTCAGAAAAGGGAAGAGGAAGCTAATAGGAAAAAGAAAGCCTGCAGATTACAGCGTAACATTTATTAAACTAGACCATGCAGTTGTTTGTTATAAATTACATAGAGTGATTCTATAAATCATATTTCATTACTTAGAGATTTTTGGTTTGTTCTGAATATAAAGGGGGGAAGAAGGTGGGAAAGGAGGAGGGAAGAGAATACCCCCTTGCAAACAAGTGCCTTAAATGGCAAAAGAGTGCCCCATCTGAAGCACTTCTGTTTCCTAGCTGCAGTGTGTTATCATCCAACAATGCTGAGTAACCAGAGTCATGGGGCTCACAGATCCTATTTCAACTTTTTTGCTTTTCGTGGAGACAGTTGAGAAAAGGGCTTTTTAATTGCTAACTTCCGTAAGCACTATCCCTTGGGCTGAGCCCAGGGAAAATGTTTTATGCAGAGATTTTTCTCAGAGTATCAGGGTGGGCAGAAGTTGTTGTTGTACCAGTAAAGGTATTGTCAGGAGGGAGAAGGACTAGGTCCTACCTACAACACATGTGTGGCCACTTCAGCACTGTATGGATTTAAAATGGAGCCAGACACCCAGGGAAATGATAGGATATAGGGAAGACTTTTCCTATGCAACTTAAGTTCCTGGCTCATCTTCTAAGCAGGTTTCTGTAAGCAAGCAGGTTCCTACTAATGCTCCTACTTCCCCTGTTTTGCTTTGCTCCTTGTCAACTGGAAAAGTTATCCAGCTATTTCAAGTGGATAAATACATATGCATTGTTCCATGACACAGTATTTGTGTCCTCTCCTTGTACAAGTGAACGTGTAACATTGTATACTATATTAAGCCATTTTGATTTTATAGTACCGCTTTAAAACTGCATTCTTCTTCAAATAAGTGAATAAAGGCTGATACTGTTCTGCTACTTTTCTGTCAGCCCTAACAGCATTACAGACAATAAAATTACTGCCATTACTTAAAATGAACAGTGGTACAGGACTTCACAAATGTATGTGTGATAGATATGGCAGCAAACAGCTTAGCTAATCTATTTCTGGCTGACTTAGCTTTCCACTGTGAGAAGGCTGCTGCTGAGAGGCATGTGAAGAAGAACGTGATTATAAGCTTAACTTGTATCATTAGTTATGTGACAACTCGGGACAAAGAGTTTCTGCATGGTGAGAATAAACAGCTGTGACAGATTACCCTCTCGGTTCAGTTTTGTAAAGCTGATTATTTTGCAGGTTAGTAGACAGTTTCAGAACCTTGTAATACACAGTACCAGATCCAAGAGTCAATTGAATAATCTTCTAATCTTTATCCACATAAAACTAACCATGCTTTCCAAAGTCTATGTTTGTCCTGGTGTTCATGTTTGGGAATGACAGGAAAAGAACAACCTGCTAGAGAGGACAGAAGCAGGAACTGGCCGGCTGAAAATCCTTTCCCAACCCTTAGGTGTGGTGTTACTCACCATAGCCTACACTCCCTGACACAGCACACCCATTCCGTCAAAAAGAAACTGCCACAGAGAGTTGCTCTTCCCTTATTTGGTGGCGTGTGCCTCCCAGTGCTCTACAGCAGGACTGTTAAAAAAGATCATGTAAAGACCATGACATGTGCTGCAAATCTCTTCTTTACATCATATGATGAGAAATCTTCCCACCAGTGAGACCCTTCTGCTTCTTCTGGCACAGGTTCTCATTCAGCCCACAGAACCTCTTTCGGCATCCCCCCAAAAGAACATCTTTCCCTGTAGTTCCTCAGCCTCTAACTGTAGCTGAATTAGTCAAGTTCATAGGAGGATTTCCCTCAGGTTGATTTCTTTCAGTAAAACCTGGTTATAAACACACAGCCACGTTGACTGCACACAGCCACGTTGACTGCCTCCAGGGTTTCACAGCCAGGTCCTGTCTCATATGCCCAATTGCAGAGATTGTGCCCATTTCACATCTTGTCAAAAATTGAGCCCTGTTAGTGACACACTTCAGTGATTGGCTTCTGTAACAAGCTGACAGTATTTCTGCTCCTGACTTCCCCTGGCTCCTTTGATGATGTTTCCATTCCTCTCCCCCATCTCCTACTCACTTCCATTACCTGTTCTTCCCCAGAGACAAACCACTGCCTCATTTCTGCCAACAACTGGGCAGGATCTCATTTAAATCAAAATATAGCACCTGAATAAATCTATATCCCTTAATCACAATCAAGGACATACTCATATCATGGAAGCATTTTTTTGTTTTACACTTTGCAGCTTCACTTGGTCACTGTTATTAAGTCAATAACTTCCAGAATATTCGCTAGCACTGCTTTGAGTACTTTCTTATTGCCCCTACTTCTTTTAGTGGCTTGTTTAAAATAGCAATGAATTTATTAATCTGAACTCAAAGAATATTCAAAGTTTCAGATCTCATTTACTCCCCCGATGGATTTTCTTCTATTTTTATTTTCAAATTTTCCACGTTATTACTTCTATTTGAAATTACTTCTATTACTTCTATTGAAATATTAAATTAGCAAAGTACTATCACAAAACTATTTCATCAAATGAAGTTTAATTAAAAGCCACCTTCCTCTGAACAGAGGAATATTTTCCCAATGAGATCACATGGTAATTTTTAATTAGTTGCTCAGTAGTCACATAACTCAATTAAAATGCTAGTGTAATAAAAGAGCTAGAATGACAAGCGAGATTTTTTAAACCTACTCTAATAAGAAGCACTTACTATTCCAGGTAGAAATGAGGTTTTGGTTTTTTTCTTGGAGTTTGTGGATTTTTGTGGTTGGGTTGTTTTGTTGGGGTGGGTTTTTTTGTGTTCGGGGGAAGGGGGTGTCTGTGTGTGGATTTTTTGTTTTGTTTTGTGTGGGGGGAGTTTTTTGGTTGGTTGGTTGTTTTGTTGTTGTTGTCGTTATTGGTTTGTTGTTTGGTTTTTTGTGTGTGTGCGTGTTTTTTTTTTAAGGCGTGCATCCTTGATTAACACAAAAATTTTTCCCTCTGCTGTCTTCATACTTTATCATCCACTCACACCAAATCTGCACATCTCCACAGACATGATGCTCAGTCTGATTTCCCATCTTTTTACTTTACTCTTAACATGATCATTTGCTTCCATAAAGCTCCAAGGGTGCAAGCACACCATTGTATGTCACCACTGCCACAGCCACTACAGTACTGGGACTGTGAACACCACAGATCTGTTCCTCCTCTGCCCTTCACACTGCAGCTTCCTTACACTGGAACAGTGGCCCTGCAAACACAACTTGTACTCTGTGAACAATCTCTACAACATTAATTCTGCAATCTGTGTCAGGTTATTATGCTTCATGTGCCTAGAAAAGCTGACCCCAAGTGGCAAAAAAAGGCATAATCAGCACATTAACAATCCAAATATTCCTAAACGGCTAGCACAATGAAACCCACTTTGAATCCAGATTTCACCAAAATTTGAAGGAAAAAGGCACATGAAATTTTTTAGATCTTCTCTTTTCTAGTAATGAAGGGCAACAGATAGATATCATTGCACTATTCAAACATATTAAGGGCTGGAGCAGCTCTCCCAGACACCCCCCATCTTCCATTCGATGCTTCCCTATGACAGGTTCTCCAGGAATCTTGGGTTGTAACATACCCTGTGTTGTCCAGTTTTCAAGCACTGCTGGAAACCAGCCCCCAGTTAACAATCCATCAGTACTTATTTATGCATTGTTTGCAATGCATAAATTTGGTGTTGAAGCCTACACAAAAACCATACTCCCTTCTCCTGACAAACTTCTCCTTTAGTCTCTGAAAACTCGGGACTAGCTCAGAATTAGGAGATTTTCATGCTGATTGTTAAGCTTCTTACCAGAATTTTTTTCCCCTCAGTGTGCTTCAAACAGAAAAGAGATTCCTCTTGCTGCCCTTTTAACTCTCAGAGGAATGGGCTGAGAACCTCAGAGAAGCGACTGAAGTCTTCTAGAAGCACTGGAAAATGCTGCACATCACAAATTCAGAAGCCCTGTAAGTTACATTAAAGTACAAGCTATGTTTGGAACTGTGATAACATGCTATCTGTCCAGCAGCAAGGAAAAGAAAGGCACGGGTAGGAATAGCTGGCAGGCAGCCCTGTTTGTAACCAGGGCTATTTTGGGCTGTACGTGCTTTGAGTTCTGCTGAGCTTGTCTTGAAGAAGCAACCCCAAAAACATCTTTTGAGGGAAATCACCTTCCACTCTAAAGGTAGTGACAGGCACAAGAGGTCAAAACAGGTCCCTGCTGAGGGGCTGCTCTTCCGTACCCAGTCGCTCAAGCAGGTCACTACACTACAGAACAAACTGGGGGACAATAAAATATGCGGTGTGCACAGGAACTACCACTGTAGACACATCTACTTAAGTAACTTCTATCCCACCAGCATGATGAACCCCAGGGTCTTTTGAGGAAGTTTACAGAGGTAACACCCTAAGCATGAAGAGAATTTTGTAAACTAACCTCAAGTGGCCTTTCCAAAACTCTCTACTTAGGACTATTAGAAATAAAAGTATTCTAATAATTTTTAAAAAAAGTGGTTTTTTCAAATCTAGTTAGCATTTGTGGGTTAAAAAAGAAAAGCATATCAATGTGTAGATTTGACCTTGGCCCTTAATTCCCTACTAAGCTCCAAAAAAATTTTGCAAAGGGTTCTTGGCTTTTCAGAGAAGTTCTGTTGCAATGTATGACTGGATCCAAATTTTAAGAAGCCTCCAGCACACAAGCCTTGCTTCTTTTACCATTATTCTTCCCAAACACATCAGCTTATTAGCTCCTCTATATACTTCACCTTTTAGTGTGTTACCAAGTCTGTCACATTAGTAGCTTCTGACACAGCTGTTTAGCTCTGCCGCTTTTGTGCCAACAAATTCCTGCAGTAGAGTGCTACAATAAAGTAAACAAATAAAAGGTAGGTTATTTTGGGGATCACCTTCACGCTACTTACCTTGTCATGATTCACACCAACTAAAATTAATCAAAATTAAAGATATGCTTGGTTACATAGAAGATGCCTCTTCAGTTGCACACATGGAGTGTATTTTTCAGAGCATCGTTCCCCAAAACTTCTATAATCAGCTTAAAAAGTTCGCTTCAACTTGCAGTACACTTTGAAATTATTTTAATACAGAAAACTTGCTCAGTCATGTAGGTGGAGTTCCCTATTTCTAACCAAGTAAATCAATCCCAGCAGTTTTAGTTTCGTCTAGACAGAATTGACCTCATTTTTCCAGTTCTGTTCTATTTTGGTGCAGCGTCATGTGTAGATGCCACTTGTCTCCCAAGACAAGGGACGGGTGGGGAATAAACATGCTGGTTTGTGGCCAGAGCAGGGAATGGGGCTGGGTGCTACAGCAAAAGTGCTCCTTTCACCAGTAAATGTGTTCAATCTTTATGGTTCAGACTTGTCAAATGTCACTAAGAGGGAGGTTTCTAACCAGTGTAAGAGAGTTTGTCATTATTAAGCCTGGTTTGTGAAAGATACATTCCACATAAGTGGAGTGCCCAAGTTTCCCTTCTCTCCCTTTTTAAAATGCCAGTTGGATGATTATTCTTGCACTGTTGCATTCATTTCAGGATTACTGGCAAAATGTCTTTAGTTTCTCAAGTCAATCCCCATGGAATGTCACCAGATGCTTAAGAGTATTATTCCTATTTAATCCCTGAATTCATCATATTTTTCAAATTACTCCCTTGAAACAGCTTCTCTCTGTGAAGTTCCAAGATGTCACCTGCCTCTGCTTTTGAATGTAAGGAAAGAAAACGACACAGCAGTTCAAAGACTGCTTTAAATTTTTCTAAGGTTTTAATACAAAAGACAAGTTACTTTCATAATAACCTAACCTGGCTATATTTCTGTTTCAAGATGAACCATAGAATGGTTTGAGTTGAATGAAGCCAGTTTCATCTAATGTTTGAGTGCACATGGGTTTAATCAGAAGATATAAACAAACATGATACAGGAACCTGTAATGTGCACAGCCACTGTAAACATGCCATCCACAACACGGAAGTTCCTTTTTACCTCTCTAGCTTATCAGCTAAATTGAATGACACTTAGATTTTTAAGACTAGATCCTTGGTTGAGACATTTCCTTTCTAAGGGAGCTCTACCCTTTAAGAATGCTACACAATACACTTGTTGCACAACTAATCTCAGTTAAGAGATGGAAAAATCAGTACTAATTAGTATTAGAAAACACTGATTGCTTTAGAATAAGTTAATTCAAGCATATTTTGGTTGCACTTTTACACTACTGTGTTTCAAGTATCTTGATAGCTGGTATGTTTACCACAACAAAGGAAAACAACTAAAATTCACAAATACAATAAAAGTGGAAAGTGATTATCTTCTTTTCCTCAAAGTACAAAGAATAAGAAGCACTCAAAACAATTACCACAGTATGTACTGATATTAAGTTAATCTTGTTCAGGCCCATACTCTTCTGAAATCAACAAAGGGAAAAGAAATGGCCAGAAGACAAAGGAGAGAGAAGTCAGAATCACAGAATATTCTGAGTGGGAAGGGACTCACAAGGATCTTTGAGTCCAGCTCTTAAGTGAATGGCCCCTGTGGGGACTGAATCCATGACCTCGGCATTACGAGCACCAGGCTGTAACCGAGTTCATCTCAGTGCAGGCTTGAAACAGATTAATGCACCTATAATCCACTTGCTCTAAGTACATATCTTCCAGTACTGAGCTCATGTACTTGGTTAAGCCCACAACTGGATGGCATCACCTGGCTGACTCCAGGTCAGATTTCAGACAGTACTGCAGATGTTTTATAAGCAGAACACAAGTCAATTGGCTCATTGAGTAACTCAACATTTGTTGAATATGCATCCGCTGAATTATTACAAAATTCCTAATCACATAACTAAGAAACATAAAAAGCTTAGATATATTTTATCTTTAGATTTATTATTTCAGAGGCACTTAATGTCTTACATTTATATAGCGCCATTTCCCCCTCCAAAACACTTTACAGTATTTACACACAGGAATGTTTCCCACCACTGTTGAAAAGCAGCCATCTGACTACTACCAGTACCATCTTCAGAGCACCAACAGTTTGAGACTGCAAGTATTCATCAATACTTTGTCTTACTAAGATAGTTCAGAATTCCAATTTACGAACTTCCAGCTTGTGCTACTAAAGAAACATAACAACTAAAATACAGTATCACAGTGCAATTCTGCAACAGAACTGAGACTTGGATCATTTTCATTAGAGTTTTTACAATCTTCCATTAGATCAAGTCTATCTCAAACACTTTAGTGTAAGGCCTTTTAAGAATATAATTCTAAAACATCATTCTTTTTTTATACTTTCTTTATAAGTCTTTCTTACAATCAAGCACAGAAGAATATTTTTCTTTCCTTCCAGTATATTTAGAAACACTAAGTTCTGTCCCTAAGCAGATACCAGCATCCTCAGTTTTCAATGAACTTCATGGCATCTAAAGGCAAACCTATTCCTCCTTGGTTTTGGAGATGGATTTTAGTTTGTTTGTTTGTTGTTAGTTTTAAAAATAAATAAGAGATTACAGAAAATTCTGTTATAACCAGTTAAATTGTAAGGTACAATTGGGATTGGCTGCTGGGGGGCTATGTAAGTGTGCTTACACTTACATAGCTTGTCAGCATTAAAAAATACATTAGAGTATTCCAAGTTTACTGCTCCACTGCAAGACTGCCCTAATACAAAGATCATAGCAACTTTCTTATTTTAGAGATTAATTTTTCCTTTGTCTCTCCAAAGGGCTACTAAAACAGCCTGTCCAAGAGAAGAAGCTGCATCTGTGCTGAGAACTTTCACAAAATAAAACCCAAACCAAAAAAACCTCCTGACACAACAACCTACCTGGCATCCCTATTTTCATGGTTACAATTAAAAAAAGACTACAACCTCACATACAGCATGCTGCTACCTGCTACGTTACAGCTGATGTGAGAATCCAAATGAACAGGAAAAAGAGATCAGTTAAATCAGGTATTTATTTGCCTTCTTGTTAAACAAGCACAAAAAATTATTCTGGTACCTTATTCTCTTGAATATGCTATACTTTAGAGAGCAGCTTTTTTGATTCACTGATGCATTATACTCTGAATCTACTGCGGTCACTAGATTCTTATACCGCCACTTGAGTACTTTGAGAAAATAGTGGCAGGTAGGGGCAAGAAATGTGATAAAAGGGAAAACATTAACAGATAGCAATTTCAGCAAATCAAACTGGGTAAAAATTAACAATCAGCAGTGCATCCAAGTACATATTCATTTTATAAAAACTTGGGGTGGTTTTTTTAACCAAAACCCTTGATAAAAGATGCACAGAGAACTGATGTATTGCATATTTTATGCATGCCTTCATGTAGTGCATTCCTATACTGTATCTTACATGGAACACTAAAAAACTACTAGACCTTCACTGCACAACAGGTATTGTAAATTTTTGTTTTAAAGCCTAAACAGCAATTCAGTTTGAATTATACCTGCTTATTCCCTGATCACAAAAAACACCTTGCTGCATTTACGTTTGTCAATGTTAAATGACAACCACAGTAATCATTGTATGGAAAAAACTGTCACAGTAAACCATCTTAAGAGTTTGGTTTCCTCATGGGGATTTGGCAGCTAGAACAAGAAAACCAGCAAGGACTAGAGATCCTTAGACAACAGCAAGAATCACTAGTAAATAATCTGTATCAGAAATATCATGACAAATAAGAGAATAAACATAAAAATGAAAGCATTGCTTCTGGCTTCACAGCCTAGAAGACCAAACAGGGAGTACCATTATCCTTACTTTCAAATTCAGATCATATGTAGATCTGATTTTTTGAAAAGGGAGAAAAGGAGTAACTTGGGAAAAGTAACTGCTATATTACAGGACTGAACACACGACACACAACAGTTGACTATTTCACAGACTAACATGTTTTGAGCCCATTCTAACCTCTACTGATTTAAGGAGAGGAATGACTGGACCCACACTCTTTTCTCTGTTTCTTCTTGTGAGAGTCATTCATTTTATCAGAGCTAAAAACATTCACAAGATTGCTTGATACAAATATAATCTCTTTTCTTTCCCCCCTTTCTTTTGCGCACCAGTCCTTTCCTCCTTCAGTCTCTGAACTATTCATTACCACACTATTTCTGAAAGAAAGAAGACATCTGGGGTAGGGGATGGATAAAGCTCTTGCTAAATTGGGAGACAATGGGATTGCTGAGCTGCAGAGAGAACTGCATGGACAAACAGAGGCTAAAGAGAATCCAAAACCCAGCAAAGAACAAGCTTATTTTTTTTTTTTTTACCACCAGAAGGAATTCGTTTTGTCTCTTAGTTTCAGTTCATCCCTTTTTCAGCAAGGGCACATTGGCTACATCGCAAGGCTTGGACAAGGAAAAGGCTCTTCCATTTAACAGGGCACAGATCTGAAGATGGGACAATGTCCTGCACTGCATAAGATCACTCTGAAATATGCATAGAACAGAGCAAAAATCCAAGACTGCTTTGCAGGAACAAGAGAGGTAGCAACCCTAATTTTAACAGGGTTTTTCAGTGAAGGGAAAGAAGGTCTACAAAAGTCAAATCAGCCGATTTCAAATGGTTTGCATCCCAGGATGAATCAGGTTACACCAATTTAAGCCCAATTTAATTTAGGCAGGTTTTTAAACCACAAGAATAAGGACATTCTTAGTACATATCAATAATTAAACCAACATATACACAATTAGCAATATCCTACATAACAGTAAATGCTTAACAAGCTGAGTAATTTTATGGTACATTTTCTGACATTCTGCACACTTCCTGTAATCATCAGTCTCTGTAGCAGTTCAGTTTATGACTTTAAGATCCAAATTCAACTGTGTCTTCAGTTATTTTCTTGAACTCATAGTTTCCTCTGCCATCCATATGCAAGTAGAACTGAAAAACAAAGAATGGATGCTATTAACCTCCAAAAAATTACTAAGTCTATAAAGCCCTAAATAAATTGTATTTTGAAGTAGTTTCAAAAATTAAAAACTTTAAAAAGTTTTATCAAAATCTTAAACTCAGCTAACCAGAGGGTAAGCCGCTTCTACCTCACATTTCATTACATTCAACTGCCTCTATAAAAACATTAAACTAGGTTTTTTGCATATGTTACATCAGCCTGCTAACAGCCACACCTAGACTTAACTGCTCTCTTGGGTTTCGTGAGAATATACTTTGAGTTATACATTAATCCCTGTGTATTCATTCAGTATTTCAACTCACACATACAGTCTGTCTGCATAAAGAGAGCAGTAAAATCTTAAGTTCACAAGAAAAGAAGTCCTTGTATTATAGATGAACTTCTCTTTAAAGCATAGATATATTAGGTATAGTGAAAGCAAAAAAATTCCATGCTTTTTACTGGATCCTAATTCAAGGGTTTTTTGAGTCTAAGAAAGAAGACTTAAGCATCTAGTGAGCCTTTCATATTTTTGTGGCTACTTTTACAGATACATAGAGAGATTTTTGGATAATGTTCTTAATAACTAGAAGTATAAGATTATTTCAAATAGTGAAACTGGAATATGAAAGTAAAGTCTTGAAAAAACAAACAAACAAAAAACCCAAAAACAGAATATGACATATTAGGAGGTAAAATGACATCACCTCAAATTGCAAAGTCAATTTAGTAAAGTCAGTCAAAAAACATCCCCCCACACCTACATATATTCTGAGTAAAGCAAAGACTACATACATCATGATGTTTCCAGAGTGACTTCCTGTGGGAAACAGTGAAGAGAGTGATGCCAACCTATATGATGAAAATACCCACAAAACAGTCATTTTTTTTCTCATGGGTTAGGTGTTACTTATTTTTCAGCATGATATCAGATGAAGATCTTAAATTCATAGTCACAAACTTCCAGGCTATTACTAACACTAGACATATATAGTCTTAATACAATATTTTGCAGGTGGAAAAAATGCAAATGAGGGATTTATCTTTTTTCATTGATTTAATCATTCTTTTACTCCTAATGATTCATCAAACAGAATGAACAGGCCAAAGAAGGCAGTGTGTGAGACAGGCAAAACAATAAACCTACAAATAAAGAAACCCTAACAACAACAAAAACCCCAAACCCACAAAAGCTATAATGAATTATTAGAGTGACAATTGAGAGGTGAAAAATCTTCCTTTGTTTCCTTACAACTCACTTAGCTATTCATCCCTAACAGTAGCAGCAAGAACAAAATGTCTCTGATGATAAAACAAGGCAACATTTTTGCTTTCTCCAAGGACAGCTTAACAAGGAATTCTATTTTTCAGTAACATGCATTAGCCACTTGGCAAGTACAAATGAATATTCAAGTTAACAGAATAATAAGTGTATGGAAAATAGACTTAGAAACTCTGAGGGTATTGATATCAACATGGTGAAATTAGTTCATGAAATGCCGTCCCTTCTGCAGAGTCTCACCTAGTGTCCGTTCACTACTACAGAAGGCTCCTTAATTTTCCACTTACAGTTTCGAGCATGTATTTCAATGGATGCACAGCTTTGCTCCATCACTATCCTGAAAATGCTGTTATTCAATAACTAATGTTATTTCAGTAACTAATGTCATTTCAAGCCCATTCTTTCCCAGAGTAGGGGTGTGAAACTGAATCATGCTGATATTTCACATGGTACTACATAGAATCTGAAATGGTGAGTTTAAGAGGAAAAGGAAAAACAAAACTATTTAATAACATCATGCTTTCCTAGAGTGTTTGGCTTTTCCTATCTCAAAATAGATGGAAATGTTAACTTCCAGCCTTTCATTTCTGTTGCCCTGGCCAACAGAAAGCTTATCAACAACAAAAAAGTCTAAAATCTTAGATTACTTGATCTTAACTTGACATTCTAAGACTATCTGGAAAAGTAAGGTTATTTAGCAGTTAGTAAGAGTTCTCTGTATATCACAGAGGCTACAAGTACATCTAAATTATCCTAAGACTACAAAACAATTACTGAATTCTAGTGTGCATAAAGTTATCATGCTGTCTAAGCTTTTTTTTAAGTTGGTTTTTGTTTGGTTTTTGGTTTTTTTTTTTAATTTTTAGTCTGCACTAGGCATAAGGAAGAGTGAACCTTGCATCATTTTAAGTTTCCTCTTAACACAAAGAGATATAATTCTAGAAACAAAGAGCTTACCTTTCGGCAGTGGCTGTAAATGTAGCCCTCTACATCGACACTAACAGCACTGGTGCACTCATCCAGAATTGCAAACTGGGGCTTATGATAGAATAACCTTGCCATCTGGAATGCAAACCAAAGAAAGCTACTGTGGACACACACCTACAACCAACAGTGCAGCGTTGGAAGTTAAACTGAAAACTAGTGCCCAAAAAAGTACTATGGCAAGGGAATTAAGTTGCTACCCACTGAAACCTGAAAAACCAATATACAAAAGGTATATTACCTTTACTTTTTTATTGAAAATAATTGTTTTAGAACTTCTGTTTATACAATAAAAGCATAAGGCATGGTAAAAGGGTGGAATAAGGTCAAACGTTCTACATTTGTTTAACATTTATGCTTTTGAGACATACTGCCATTCTCTGTTTTTCTCCCCCGCTGAGCACATCCATCCAATCCTGAACACTATCCCAGCCTCCTTCACGTTCCAAGATTTGACCCAGCTGGACATTATCCAAATACTCCTTCAGCACCTTTTATGGAAATAGGAATCGTAAATAAAGCTTACATGAACTTAACAAAGAAATGGTTGAAAAAGGTTATAAAAGATTACCTCACCATGTTATTAACCCTGGTAAAGATTAAAATCCAATTAAATGCAGTGTTTTTTAATAGCAGTTTCAGTATTTCTAAGCCTGAAGCATTACTCATCCTAAGCAAGACAAAGGGTTAATGAACTAATTATCATTACCTGGTCAGAAATCCCTTTCCTTCTCTGATCTTCCAAAGTATCTGGATATATAACTTGATCTCTGAGCGTTCCGAGAGTCATATATGGTCTCTGAGATACAGTTAGAACCAAAGAAACATGTGAAATATTTCTAAACATAGTGAAAGTAGAAGGAGAACACTATTGTCAAGTAAAGTGCTTGGTCTCACCTGGGGAACATAGAACAACTTTCCTCTGACAGGTTTTGTTAAACGCCCACCAAACAAAGGCCACAACTGCAAAAGGAAAAAGGTTAAAATTTGACCAAAAAAGTCCAATTACAACAGTGCTTTGCATTCTCCCCCACTTGTTTTACAAAGTTCCCTTACCTCACCAAGAACACGGAACAGTGAGCTCTTCCCACACCCATTTGGCCCGCAAATCAGAACATTTGCACCAGATCGAACCTAAAAACACAAATCCAACACATTAAAAATGCAGTGAGGATGTGCTGTTGAAAGCTTCTACAAACAGTAAGACAATCCAGTATCATCACAGGCTTGTACACACGAACTTTCGGACATTACAATGAGTCATTTCCAGCAATAATTAATTTTCCCCCCAACCAGTTTAGCACCAACTGCTGGAAGATAACACACTTGTAATAACAAAAACTATTTTTGGGAAAAGAGCTCGTTGTTTCTTTGTTACAAATAAACATGATGTTTGCATTTTTTTTATAAATCAGATGACCTTTGACGTTGTCATCTTCACTTGCAAATTTTATATTAATATAATTTTCTATGATATTAAAAACGTTACCTCAAAGTTAAGGTCTTCAATCAAAATATCTCCATTAGGTGTCACCAATGGAACGTGATCAAACCTGTACGTATCACAACATTGGGGAAAAAAACATACAGAACAGTTGCCTAAAAGAAGTTAATACTGCATGCTTACTTCAGAGGTTTACGGAATAGGGTAAGATTTCTGCAGAACTTCATTCACTCTCCCACTTTCCAACTATTAACAGTTGAGGAAGTTTTTGAACCAAAATGGTGCCTTAGCATCTAAACATCTACCAGTTTATCTCCTTCATGTATTTGTTTTCCAAATCTTCTAAGCCTTTGGTCTCCAAAATATCTTGTGCATATAAATGTACATTTAAGGATGCATGTCATTTTACACCTCCTAGGCAAGTGTATTTCGTTACTTCTAGGATACACAATGATGACTTCTCTGCTCACCTCCCCTTGCCTTTTTTTTTTTTAATGAAAATAATAAAAATAGCTGTATCATCTTTCTCTTTTTCCCCTTCCCCCTCTCCTTCCCTCCTACTTCCCTATCTGCTTTCCACACTGCCCAGATTGAGGTTACTTAATCTTTTAACTGGCTGTATTTTATGCCTTTAAGTAGTAATGCCATGTTCCTCAGATGGCAAAGAATGAAGGAACTGATCCCTACATAAGTACATCAATGAGGTCTCTGAGCGGGCAGAATTACAAGCAAATATTTTGAAAATGAATACTGACTTGCCCTTGACTTTTACACCTGAACTATATAATGGAATAAAATCCATAACTAACATATTTCTAAGAGTAAACAAAATGGTCTGGGAAGTCACACTCCAAAGGACAACAGGAAACGTTACCAAAAAGCCTAAGTCAAGAGAGCATTTTATGTCTTCAACTAACATGAGTGGATAAGGACTGACTTAGAGAGTAGAAATGCTGAGTAGGCATGAGGTGGAATTACTTGTAAATAAACTAAAGTACAACAGGAATTGCAAATTGTAATAATGTAATAATGTGTATTAAAACCTCTATTAAGAGTCACAGAGGGGAAGACTTAAAAGCCAGTCTACATGAAAAACATTGACCTTGTGAAAACTTTGTAAACATACTTGATAAGGTTATCAGTGTTGATAATTTCTCCAGATCCAGGTATCAAGGACAAAGCTTGCTTTTTATCTGCATCTTAAATTAAGAAAAAAGTATTAGAGACTGGAACACTACACAGGCATGCACATATTGCATATTATGTCACATCTACCTTTTTCTTGAGATACCATAGTACGCTGATATTTGCCACTATTCAAGTCCTTCAGAACCTGCATTAATTCTGTAATTCGAGCTGTAAATCTATTAAAAAAAAAAAAAAAGAAATCCAAAGAAGCTCTAATGAGCACTGTAGCACTGTTAAACTGTCAAATGACAAAGTTATTCAACCCAGCAAAGAAACAGAATGTTTACTTTTTAGAGTTGCACCAGGTTGTCCAATATTCACAATATTTACAAGATCCTTTAAGTGTAACAGTCAAATTTTTCTTAAAATATTTTTTACAAAGTTAGATAAATAATCAATACATAATTGATTTAGGAGCATCTGACAATGTCTTTTCAATTAAACATTCAAATTGTATGCTGCTACTATTCAGATGTGACATATTTGTGGACATAATTAGCACATCTTCAGATACGTTTTCAGCATAAAATGTTTTTAATTTCTACATATTTAGGGTGCTGCAAAGAACAAAGCACATAAGTTTATTTTAATTCTACAGCCAGTTTCTCAAAGCAAGATGAGAAACTCCAACAAAAGTTTAAGAAAGATTCTTTCACAGAACTACTATTAAGCTTACCCAGCCAATCTTGTCATTTCACGGCCTGCTAGGACTATCCTGCCCAAAGCTTGTGACATTCTCAGTAACATTCTTCCACTTTGGTAGTAATCCTAGAATAAAAGCAAGTTTCTTTATGTGGACTAACAAAACTTAAAATTAGGAGATTGCTTCAATTCTGTTCTGTTTACCTCCAAAAGTTCTGCATGAGTACTATTCTGATGACGAGGATCAGACAGGTTCAGAAATGGACGACTAACAACCAGGTAACCAACCACAGTGGCAAGGTCTGCAGTTGAAGAATAAACATTAAGGTACACAATAAGAAAAAGGACAATTCTCACGTAAAAAGTTTGTTTTGTTTTTTAAAGAAATCCATTAGCACAGGACAAAGACTTACATTTGGCAATGATCGTATCAATGAAACCCATAGAGAACCGGAACAGGATAAAATTATGCAAGTGTTCCACCTAGTAAGGTACAGAAGAAAAGGTTCAAACATATCAGTACTTGTTTTACTATCTTCTATTATTTTACAGACACTTGATTCCAAACAGTAATTTTTCCGTGTGTCAGATACCTCAACACAATTCTAACTGTGACAAGTACTGCACAAGAATCCCTGCTGGTAAAGACTTGCACTTGATATCAAAACAACCTACACAGGAAACTAAATAGTGAGAACAGTAATTGTGGTGGGTGAAAAGGACGTAAGTGGCAAGAGAAAGACAATTCTATCAAGATCTTGTGTTCTCCTTACAGCCTTCTAGTTTATTTTTTAATCTAATGACTGCAGCAGCAAAAACACCAAGCCACTGTAATTCCATTTCTATGAATCACCAGGATAAAATTAAAGCATTTTAAGCAAAAGTTCAACTAAGAGATAAAAGACTTACCAGTTTACGGAAGGTTCTGTGAATAGTCTGTTTTTCTCTTAAGTTTCCATTATAAAAAGCAATTTCTTCACTAAAAAGAAACAAATGAAAAGCATGCTACTTCCTTTTGTTAAAGACAGTCTTTGAAAAAAACCATGAAACACAGGAATAGAGCACTTTCAGTTATCTTATGAATTAAGGGTTTGTACTTTTTCATTACAGTAGAACATAAGTATTACACCCCAGCTACAGTTAGTCTTGATTTGGAATATAATGCACATATCAATTACTTTATAATAATCTGCATAAAGATGCAAACAGTTGGCTCAGAACTGATAGCATCAGGCTTCCCCAAATATATTTTAATGCACAGCTTCCATTTATCCCACAATATTGTCACTTATATCTTGCATCCAAGTAAATCTATACCTGTTTGTAATGAGACGTGAGTTGACATATCTGTACTCTCCTTCATATTTTTGTTCTATAATAGTCATCTTGCCAATTGGTCTCCTTAAACGTGTAAGGAAAAACCCTGAAATAATCAAGTAGGCCATCATGCTAGCTGGACCCTGTGAACAGCAAAAGAGAACAAAAGCTTAGCATCTAAATAGTCTGAAATGGCAACACATTTACCCAGAAAGCATGAATCCCTTCATTCTTACCTCCTACGTACCTATGTCACCAATTCAACTACATTTGCAATTCCCGTCATATTCCCATTTTTTGTGTTGTGATACTGCTTTACAAATTTTACTAATTCTCTGTCCCCAGAATTCTTTCCTCTCCCAGCCTTCTACTGAAGTTTTTATTACCATCCAGTGTGATCTCTGCGTTCTACTGTCCTAGCTTTTTTCATTAATAATTTCCTGGCCCTCTCTCATTTCCTCTCCTTTCTACCTACTTCTTTGTCTCTACATTTACTACACTGTCATAGCAGTCAATATTTCAATCCCATTCTCTTCTTTGATCTGTACGTCTCCAACACATTTCCTGGTTCTGTCCAGTAGTCCTGGTAGGAACCTCTTATTCTTCTGGATCCTAAGCTTCTATAGACCCGGGCTCCCAAACAGCATGCTTAAATATCACTGAAGTGTGGCATGGCATAAACTGCCTGTAATAATTACTACAGATAGCAATGCAGAGACATCTGAGACTGGAAAAGTTATGTAGGTTCAGTTAAGCCTTACTGCAAGACTGTCTCAACAAAATCTGATTTGTCCCAGAGCTGCTACTTGTCAGCTCCTGAATATTTTTGATAATGCATCATTTCACTAAGATGAAGAATTATTTCTGAAATGATTCAGCTTATTGGTGTGAGGGAGATGAGAATATAATGGTCATAAAGCTCAATGCAAGAAATGGTTCCCCTTTATAGAGGTCACACAGAAAGAGAAAACTTGGTTTTGCCCATAAATGGAATTCATGCAAGACATAAGCAGTCAGAAGACTACTGTACTAAATGGGATTCTCAAATAACTACTAGAAGAAAATAAAGAACTTTCTTGTTTCTTCAAATTGTTGATCAAATGTCTACAAATTCTGGGGCCTATTTTCCTTGCCTCAAAATAGAGCACACTGAAGCATACAAAATATTAAGTGTAAATGCATATTTTCAGTATATCCCTTCAAATAATGGATGAATCTATAATTACCACCCACAGTTTTCCTCAGAGTCCAAACAGGTCTATACAAGGCTATAAGCAAAGAAGGGAAAACGTAATTCTAAAAAAATGGCTCAATTTACCTGTGCTCCTATTGCACTTGTTAGCTTGAAGATATACAAAACTATATCCAAGAAGGGCTGTAAGAGAAGCAGAGGTAAAAAAGCCTTAGAACACAAAACTAATACAAAATGGTAGAGAAACCACACACCACTCCAAGAACAGTTCTAGCTCTGCATTAAAAGCACAATACTGATTAACCTTTTGCACAAACTAAAAGCTAAAACAAGACCAAACTCAGCCACATGACTTTTCCTGAAAACATTCACTCAAGAACTGAACACAGAAGCATCATGACTTTCAGATAAATACATACCACATAAAAAAAGTACTTCACTATTTTAGGTCTGTAATAACACCCTGCTCACTAATCAAAGTGGACTTGATCCCGTGACTACTCAACTGAAGTAATTATGAGAAGTACCGAAAGAAAGGATATATTTGGCTACGTACCTGATAGAAGAAAAAATCCAAATTGCAAGCATCCCATTCCATAACCTCTTTCTCAAAGCTAAAATAGTTGAACTACAGGTTTTGTAGTCACAAGGTGTTGAACAAAGAAAGCTGTACTTTGCTTATACTTCAGCTTGTATGAAAAACATAGCATTAAAAAAAATAGTCTAAAAACATCCACAAATATTCTTCTTCATTACCCAAACTCCCTAAAATTTACAGCAGAAACAGGAAAGAACTTATTTAACCACACTTCCTTACCAAAAGTAGTATTTATATGTAACTAAAAGCTACCCATTGGTTTTCTTACAAAAGCTAACTAGTTGAGAAAGCAAACTCATCACTCATCAACTGCAAAAGAATGCAACAAATTCTTTAAAAGAAAATTTAATACAAATGATAACAACTCACAAACAGTCCTTTGGTCATGAAAATCACAGACTCTGAAATAATATAATAAACAATTTTTTTTCCATACCATATTCCAAGCAACCCACATAAAAATGTACACAATTGTTTTGAGCTGACACCACATCCTAAACAACTACAGCTATTACTCAAAGTTGTCTCTTGGAAGACTTACCTTGCTAAGGTTTGAGTACAGGTCCACTACACTGTTACAGAATTTTTCCACATCCTGTGTAAGGAGTTGATCTGGATTAGCTATTCTGTTGTCCAGATTTCCCATTTTGTAGTATGTATAAGCTCTGAAACAAAACAATAGCTAAGCAGCAGAAAAAAACCCCATTACCTGGGATCTGAAATAATTGGAACCCCTTTGCTTTATACAACTTAAATGGAAAGAAGAGCAAACTTTAAATGACTGTGTGGAGTCAACAAAGCTTGTGCTTCTGCCTGACCAAGTCCTGCAGGGCTGTTTAGGCTCCAGGATGTCTTAGTAAAAGTTCAGGCCCATATTGCCATTGAACTTAGCTAGAAAACACTCACAAATTCTGCTTCAGCACATCTGACAACCAAAATTCCATGCAGAAGGACAGAAGGAGCTACTCCAGCTTATGCAACCACTCCAGTCTGCAGTAAATGAAAGGAACTGCAGTACTTTGGAAGCTGACCCAATCAATCATGGAAGCAGTACACTGCTTTCCCCCCCTCCAAAGTTGAGTCAAATTTGCTGTTTTCATATCTGTGCCATATACAGTCCAGACAGGCCCCTTGTCCTCAACTGCAAGTTAACTGAACCCAAAAGCCTTTTCTGAGCACCTAGTTTATAAAGCACTATAGGTTAACAAGGTGTTACTTACTTGAGATATTCCTCATAGAGGTATCTGGTAAGTCTTACTCGGAAACAAAGTTTCAATTCATTTAGACCATACTTCAGGAAGTTATTCACTAAGGAGATCTAAAATAAGAGAAAGTATTTCAATATTTAGCTAACACAGTTTAATATACTTACATCAGTTTGCAGCATAAGTTGTGTAAACACTTCAGAACAGATGAATTCTTCTCTTCAAGTCAGTAATACCATTAATACACCTGACATAGCATCTGCAGGATGCTACTGCTTAGGTTTCTTTCTCCAGTTCCCAGTGGCCCTCGCCATTTAAAAAGATAAAAAATTATGTTCATATAGTGTATTTTCAGCTCTTCTGATAAGCTCTAGAAAAGAGCCACCATTTGAAAACCATTTCCTTAAATTTATCAATTCCTTTTTAAACCTATTGCAAACCAGGTACATTATCTATTAGACAGTAACAATTATTTCTATCTGGTACAGGTCAGAGATGTCGACAAGCTAATGTAAAGTTAAAGGGTGGGAAAAAACACAACAAATCCATGAAAAATATAATAATTACAAAAAATTAAAGCCTAAGAAGAAATCTTCATCTTCAGTCATGTCAAAAGAATCCCAAATCTACAATACTGAAACATAATCCAATCCATAGGATGTTATGCATGGCTCATTAAGCTGTAGTCAAAATTGCCATCAATAAAACCAACCTGAAAAACTAAACATATCTGTTAGAAAAACAGTTGTGACCAATAAAGAAATACGCTGATAAATGTGTCCTAATACAGACATGCATGTAAAACAACTCATTTCCATGAGTTTTAAGACACTCCTCTGAGATCTTTTGCTCAAATTCTTAATTTACATATCAAATGTGTTCTGCTAAAAGGTCAGAAGTAGTAGAGCACTTACAGCGGGCATTGCGGCAATGAAGTTGAACAAGTATTTCTTGAAATCTTTCCTGCTGCGGCCAATGATAGCACTGTAAATGACCACCAGCTAAGAGTTAGTTACAAGAGAAACAACAGTCTTAAGTGGATAAATTCTCAGAGGACTACACAGAGAAAGAAAACCATCATGGAAAACTGTGGTATCAGCTGTAGGATCCAGTCTGACACACTTGTGTAAGTTACTGGCAAGTGATAGACTCAGCAGTTCCCTCCCTTCTGCTCCTGCTCTAACTGCTCTAACTAAGGGCTCAGAAATTCATGGTCACAGAATAGAAGTTCTTTCCCTTCTCTTTCATAGATTCTCACACAAGAAACAAAGAGGTCCTTCCAGTCTACAAAGCACTAAATGTCTCTCCTGAAACACAGTATCATTTTGAATTCACACTTCAAGACACATTCTGACTTGCTTCAATTAGTAACAAGACCAACAAGAATAATCAGAGGTCTAAAAAACACTTTCTAACACAGAAAGACTGAAAGTATTGTTTTTATCAATCTAAAGAGCAAACAGCTCAGTAGGAAGAAGTAATAGTCCTAATATCCACACAATATGTCTAAGTCCATGACATAAAACCACTCTGAAAAAAACCCCCACCATTCTGAAGTGCCTTCTTAGATGTTTATATCAACAAAATGTAAAGTCTTCAGTGTACAAAATGAGACCAAAAGAATATTTAATAAACCATTTTAAAAGAATTCTTTAATAAAATAATTTTATTTTTTTAAATGGTATAATTTTCTGTTTTAAACAAGCAGGTTGTAAAATGTCTGAATACGTATTCTGACAGACTACCTTCCCTGTTAAACACAAGAAATAATGTTTAAAATTAACAAACATGTAGGTACCTTTCAATGACTGTTCCATTCTGAATCATCCAAATATCACAATAAGTGCGGACTACCAGCATCACAGCAATAAGCAGCAAATAACCTGTCTAGTACAACCACAGAAGTGTAACAGTTAAACAATGGGCAAAATTCAACATTTTTACCAGTAAGTACTCCTACAATACCTAGCAGAAATGTATTACCCTGCTGCCCCCATCTAATATAATATTTGCTTACTTTGCAGGAAACACATTAGCATACAACGTTTTTAATAAAGTACTGAATACACTTTTATGGAGAAATTTTGCCTTTTAAAAAGCTGTATTTGGTTGATACCTATTCTGGACACACCCTTTAAGATGGAGGATTGCAGGGAGAGAAGTTACTGCTATTCTGACACCTTTCTGCCATAAGGCTGCAAAAGAGCTCTGAACTTTACCTACGTTCCCCACTCAAAACAGGGCCACTAGTAACCAGTCACCAGTCAGACCTTGTACCATTGATCAGAAAACCTTTCAGCCCAACAGTCCAGCCAGTTTTCCATCCACTTCATTGTCCACTCATCCAGCCAATTCAGTTTGGCTATCAGGGTACTAAAGACCTTAGAGTCAAGGTCGCACCAAACTCAAAGCAAATACTCAACATATTCTGTTCTTCCCTTACCCACACAGCCATTTGTCTCATCACTGAGAGCAATCAGGAAAGGAAGGCATGATCTGCCATTGGTAAATCCAGGCTGGCTGGCTGCAACCATCTTTTTGTCCTTTGTGCAGCCAGGGTTACCTTCCAGGAGAATTTGCTCACAGCCTTACTAGGAATATAGCAAGGCTGACCAGCCTGTAGCTTCCAATATACTAGTTTTCAAATATGAGAGCCATATTTGTTTTTTTGGGGGGGATTATCAGTAACCTCTTCTGAAGGCCATGAGCTTCTGAAGTTAAGGAAGGCCAAGCTCTGTGAGCACTCTCACAGGCATTCCAATCCACACTTCTGCCTTCCATGCACTTTCTTTTTGTAAATGAGCTGTTGAGGGTCCCTACTCATGCACTGCAGGCAATGCTTACCTCTTTGCAAAGTGTTCTAGGGACCATTATTTTCAGGATTCGACATATTCTTGCAATAAACACTCTGTCCACCATTGCTCGCTCCTTCTTTCCCTCTTTCTGCTGCACATAGAAGAAGCAAAATAAGAAAAGTGAGATTTTTTTGGTAATAAGTATTATTTAACTGTTGATGTGATATTTTCCCTATCCAAGTTATTTACTGCTACCTTCCTTCTGGAGCATTTGCAGCATTTCCTTCTAACTTGCTCCGACAAATTAAATAAAACGTAAGAACTGGCAAATATCAAAACAAATTGCAAAAGGAGTAGCTGCCATGATACAAAATACTTTTTTATTTCAAATCTATGCTAAGAGTGACATAAGACCAGCGCACACCACAGCATTAAAACGTCCAATTACAAGTTGTAATGCAATCTACCATCTCTTAACATTGCTTGTCTCTAAAAGACACCATCAGCCAATATTTTTAAAGATGCCTTCCACCATCCGTCTAGACTATGAATGGTTTAAACTCTTTGAACAGCCCAAATCTGCTTCAAAGGAAACCGGAATTTCTTATTCCTTTACTTCTACAAAACAGTGCAACACACTCTAGTGAGCTAAACCTACCAGACTTAAAAACCCTCCTGTACTCAAGCACCTTTTATTTGGGTCAGTTGCACTTGTTCACTCCATATAACCCCATCTTCTGTCCTAACTAACCTGAATATTTTTTAAAAGCTAATGCAAGTATTTTTTTCTTTTATTCATTTGTTTTCTTTCTTTTCTTTCACACAGCGATGTGACAGAAGAATTGGGTCTTGAAAAGCTGATCAAAAGGGCACACATGTACTTCAAACAAGTCCTGTCTAATCAACCTAATCCTGCTATCTTTGCTACCTAAGGCTCATGTGAAGCATGTTATCAATGCCTATATTAATACTACAAGATAGACAGGAAACGTGAATCAAAAAAAATTCACTCTGAATGCTCTGTGAATAAGCCCACACCTGTTTTTCACAGGATGAAGTCAACTATAGTCCCACCCTTATCAAAAAACTATGTGAACACCAACTACAAATAAAAATTCTAGCCAGATAGGATGCTATGTGGTAGATGATTAAAACATTTTAGTTAAAAGTTATTTACACAAAAGTCCAAGCAATCCAAACAACTAAAGACTACTGTCCAGGCCTAATGAAGGATGATCCTACATATGTTATTGTTTTTCAGTAACAGAAACCACAAACACAATGTCTGATGCGCTACACTTCAAGAGAGTACCTGACTAAACATATATGATGCATAACTTTAACCTATTCTTCCTCTCTACTCAGCTCTTCCCCATTTCTATTTCTGTGTTGCACTTATATTCATCCCAGTATCTCCTTTCCCAGAAGTTTGGGTTTTTTCCTTTAGACTGTTAATTCCTCATTCAGTATAATTGTCTCTGAGATGGGTAGGAGTAAGATAAAGCTAGTTAAGATTTTTACAAATAGGTATAGCTATGCAAAAGACAAGTTCATGACAGATAACACAGCCAAGGTGTGGCTAGAAGCTAACTTGATGCTTGCATACACCTTCAGATTTATCCAGTGCAAGCCTTTTCTTAAGTTTTCAGCAAAAGATTAAAGTACAAGAAAGCTATCCATACCATCATAAGACCCAACACTTCTAATCATGGACTTCGCCTTTTGGTCTGTCATATTTTATTTGAATATAAAACAGTAAATTTGGCTTGAAGTGATATATGATAAATGAATTAACAAACATACAAAAGATAGGGGATATGCCAAACCTTCTACCAGAAGTCTGAAATAGTTTTTAGAAATTATCAGACTCTACATCTTGCTCCATGCTTTTTCTTTTAAATAAAATATAAATACAAGTTATGCCAAATGTACACACAGCTGTTTGCTGCTATACATACAGATAAACTTACAACACTAGTCCTTAGATTCATAAAGAGATATCATATGAGATAAAAAAAGCATGCGGTACACATCAGGTGCATGTCATTATAGAGCCTCTTGTGATTAACCTGATTCTTCCATTTGTTTCACCAATACAAATCTGAAAATATCATTCAAGCAGTATTTGCACCATAGCCATCACTCAGTCCAAAACTAAACTACAAGGGTAGGACTTAAAAGTTTTTAAAAATCAGATTTAAAATGATTAAAGAATATATGACATGAAAAAATAATTACCTCATTGTTCTGCAGTGCTTGTTTTCCACTTCTTTTACTGTAAAGGGAAGAAAAAAAAGTATTTTACTTGTAACTATCACACTTTTCTTTGTTTTCATCTCTACACAGAAAAGAAAGCTCGGGATTATATCCCTATTTCTTTCAAAGCAATACAGTGTCTTCAGCAGGGCAACCTTTTATGTCAAACCTATGTGCTGGTTTTTCACAAGTTCAGTGAAACCTTACTCCTTCCAGCAACCAGTTTTATGTAGGGAAACTAAGCCTCACTTTTTCATCTCAGAGTTCTGCTTTACCTTGGTTCTGTATCATGAACTCCAAGTGCTTTTATGTTTCTCACATATACTTTACAACCATGGCTACATGGTTCCACTGACCACAAATGAAAACTACAGGAATGCAGATCCAGCAATCCAAGCAACTCAACTTTGATGTTTCCACATTATCTACATAAGCCAAGCAGTTTTATCTGCATTGTATTTGACTTTCAAATAATGCATTTTACTATATATTGAGATTATTTGTTCATAAACATATACTGCAGGGGGAAAAAAAGTCACACCTGTGAAACCAAGTTCCTGCAAAGGTGTGCATTGGAAGGGAACTTAGTTTTTATTCTGTCCATTTTCCTTCCCCTGCATTTTACAGAACAGTTAGAAAAAAAGTATTTTCCAACTAGTGCTAAACAAACATTCAAAAGCACAATGCTATTCTTTTTCCCCTACTTTTAAGAAAGACAAGCTGACATATAAGACAGTTATAGTTGGTACTTCTCCCTTTTGGAACACTCAAGCATCACACAAGCACATGAAGCTGTTGGGAGAGTATGTGTTTATGTAGTTTAAAAGTGACAGCTAATCATATAAATTGTAACTTACCATTTCTCAACCATGATACTAAAACACTGAGAGCAGGCTGTCTCAAAACCACAACATTCACACACTTTCAAGGCAGCACCTCAAATCACAAGGAAGCAGAAACTATGAAAGGCACTGCTCCCACCTGCCTACAACATCCAAACAACTGCACACTGCCACACAACCAGCTATCCCACAACTTCATCAACAGCATCATTTCACACTTGTGCTTTAAAGCTCTGTGAAGAAAACAGCTAGAATGAAACCATGCCTATTCTAATTTATGATTAGAAAGATCTGTGAATGTCTGACCAATGAATGGAAATAATTATTATGAAAGGAAGAGACAAGGTAATAGAGAAATATGAGAAAAGAAGGAGGAGACCATGAAAGCAAGTAGGGAAGAGATGCCAGTTTAGCAAGGTCTTAATTAAAGGTAACAGAAAGACAGAAGCCCGAGAGAGGACAAAAATCTTGTAAGACTACTTGTGCAAAAGATAAAATAAAGAACATGAAGGGCAGCAGAGGGCAGTTTGGGGGAGAAATAATAACAGCTCAGAAGAGATATAACATTTAATAAGTCTGCGATGAGAGTACGTCTGCGGAAATGGTAACAGCCTGCAAAGTCTAAGAAATAATCTAGTAAGAGACTGCATCCTGGTGACAGAAGAGCAATGTACTGCTGTAACAAGAAACTTCTCAATACTTCTTGTAATTTTTCCAAGTAGAAAAGGTTGACCCATATCTTTAAAAGTGTCCTTGAATATGGATCATTCCAATCATATCTGGTTTGGCACTAGGAGAAACGCAGTATTCTTAAGCATGAATAAGTAGTTATCAAATTATGTGGTTATTTCACTAGATAATTCATGACTTGCCATGATGTAAAATGAAAGCATGATGCTCTTCCAGATATGCTATAATAACTCCTATAAGCTTTGTTGCTTCAAGCCCTGCCAATGTTTGAAGTCACACCACTGGTAATACATGACTATTTCAGCTGAAGAAGGATCAGAAGGGAATATATTAATATATTAACATATTAAGAAGATAAGGCCCAGAATTATTCTGGCAGTTAGTTGAATATCTTTGATCTATTTATTGATATATTTTTCCTAAAGCAGCTGTTGAGAGAAATTGAGCAGATGAAACTACTGAGCTGGAACTGGATTGTTCAGAAATCGTAAGCACACATTTCATTGTGAACTCACATTTAATTAGAATTTATATTTATAAAGTTTAAGATAAAAATTAAGTGTTTGTAAATTTAAAAGCTAATAAAAAAAAGAGCTTTAATAGGGTTTTGTTCTCTTTTTCTACAAAAAATTTTTGCAAGCTCAAAACGAGACTGATGCTTCAAAAGCAAAGGAAACAATCTTATTTATGAAGTCTAGAGCCAAAAAACACCCCAAAATGTGCATAAATAGCTCTAATGCTATTGCTAACAAAAAAAAATAATAATCCAGTGTTATTTTAATAGGTAAAAACATTTTACTTGCAACAAAATACTGTGCTATAGTTCTGTCTGAAATAAAACTTCCACCAGCTGATTACTACAGAACTCTTCCTTCTCTGGAGTCTCATTTTTTCAGTCTGATACCTACTGGCTCTACTCCAGACTCTATTACAGTACTGCAGAACTTTTTTGGTGAGAATTGTGGTTCCATTCTCATTGAATTTAAAGACTAAATAACACCCTCAATTACTCAGCAAGAATACAGCAAGACTATCTGGTTACAGCAGAGAGCTCTAACATTTGGAATGGATTCAAGCTCTCTATTATTCCAGACCTCTCATTTACTTAATGCTGGAGCATCACAAGTCTTATTGGTGGAGGAAGGTAAGTGCTACTTGCTGGCTAAATTCTCCACTGCAAATAACTCCTCTGGTATAAGGGCCACTGTTCCTCACAGACAAGAAGGGGTGGTGATGAAGAGGTTCTTAAAAAGGTTTACCCAGACAATGCATAGAAAAAAGAAGAAAAGACACAGTACTAAAACATTTCTAACACTGAGTCAAAAACTGTAGAATTTGTCATCATATATTTTCAAGGTACAACTGCATAAAGCCCTCAAATAAACAGTCTGAATTCAATGTGGATGCTGCTTTGAGCAGACACTTCGATTAAGTGACTTGTTGAGGCACCTTCTATCCTAAGTGACTTTTGAAAAGAATAAAAAAGTACAATTTTTTTAAGAACATGAAGAGGCTAAAGGTATAATGGGACACGTGCCACCTGAAGAAGCTCCAGGAAAAGCAGCATCTCAGATGTAGGCTGCTATCCATTATTTTACTCCATACAGCTTTTACAGCAAACAGTGTAAAAGCAGAGAAGAGGCATCAGCAGTACTGAGTGACACACCTGGACGAAACTTGTCATTTATACATGCATGGTAACTGAATAGCAACTCACTAAAGACAAGTAAATAGACAAGTAATTACCCAATAGACAGTAGATGATACAACAAAATACCTTTCTCCAACACTAAGAAACATGATCAGCCCAAACCAGCGGGATGTTTCAAAGAAACTAATAAAGAGTTTCAGGACTCTGTACTGCCATTTGACAGCTGATCCAACTTCAAGGACAGCAGTGTAGCACAGAGGGGAGGCAGAAAACTTGATAATACCATGAAATTTCAGTCTCCAAATAAGTATTGGTCACAGCACTCAGTCTTTTGACTCTATTTACATACCAGTGAGGCTATTCTCTCCAAAGAAACATGCAACAATACTGGTTACTCAAAAAGGATCATTCTCAACACCACTGAAAAAGAAACTGCAAAAAGTCTTAAAGGGGCCACTGAGCCTACTTACTGAAAGGCCTCAGGCATACTAGCTCTGTGGTATTTATTACCAAACAGGAAAAAGTTAAAGGATTACTGTCTTTAGAAATACCTGTCTCCATCCAGAACAAAGTTCAGAGGAAGCAATCTACACTGAGCTAAGTGTAACAGGGAATTGAGATGAGAGTGATAAACAAGACTTCCAGTTTAATGACATGTGAAGAGGAAATAAGGGTTTGAAAAGGTTGTGTTGTCCCTAACTGAAAAAAACCCTAAAAATTTCAGGTCGTGCTACCTTCCTTCTGTAGAGTCGGATGACTAGCTTCTGCTCAACATGGTGCAAAGGAAGAATATCTGTTTTAGGACTAAATGTAGCATTTCAAAGACTTGTTACCTATAGGTAACCTTTGCATTCTTCAGACCTTACATTCTGGAATGGCACTGGGCATTTTCATAGCTTTAAAAAAAAAAACAAAACAAACAAAGTAAATGATTTTGTAATAATTCATGATTGTTTATGCAGTTTCAGATTAGTTTTGCAGACAAGATAACTTCTGAGATATTGTAAAGACAGACTAAAATTGAAATGACTAAAGAGAACGCAACCATGTGAAGAAAAAAACAGCTGTAATGAGAAAAGTGTGTTATCACTCACACCACACTCACTGGCAGGCACACTGCACAGCCTGCACAGAGGAGCACAGAGCAACAACCCAGTTATTTCAGGTCAAGGGCAGCAACCTTACTTGGAAGCCTGGGCACTGTCCAAAAGCATGCCCGCTTGCACAGTATACCCTGAGCACACACAGAAACCAAGAGCACAATTTTCTTGGCTCTAGGTCAGTGCCTAGTTGCAGCATAACCAAAAATAATGTGAGGGGAATGTATTCAGGCAACCAAGAAGTGGACTCTGAGAAGGTCACAGACATCTATCTCACAGCAAGCAGGAACTCTGAGTTGCTCTGCATTGCTAAAACTCAAAGGTTTCCTTTGAGGAGGCAACAAACCAGAACTGTTGTGGAGGACATTCTAAGTTTCAGTAGAATAATGCATCTCAATAACGAAGTTTGCATGTAAGAAAAACCTTAGCACTAATAATTTTGCCATAAGCTGTGCTCTGGCCTAAGCTGTGGCTGTAGCTCTCCTTCATGGATAAAAGCGGGAAAAGACTTCTAGCCAGCTTCCTGAGAAATGAAAAAAAAAACAAAACAGTTTCATGCTGTGAAACTATATCACACTTACATTAGATCTTGCCTTAGATAGCAAGCACTCATGCACCTTAATAAGACAGAAACCACTAATTAGCTACCCAGGCCCAAAACAAAGGCAGTCTAAATGCTAGGAGCAGGGCTGAGTCATCTGTTTTCTCCTGTCTCCATACCTTCCAGCTGAAGACAAGTTTTTTGAGCCCCAGGCAGGTTTTTCTACAAGACTGGATTTTAGATGCATTTTTTAGTAATCATATCTATATGTTTTGCCTTTTTTTTCCCCCTTTATTACTAGCAGTAGATTGAACAGTCAAATTCACATCCTGGATAAACTTACTTAAATGTAGTTAGCATAGAGTTGATTTTGGTTTTGACACCTGTCACCTTTTACCCAAGTAACACAGGTTCCCTTTAATGATTACATCCATGAAAGAAGTCTATTAATGCATAGCAGTATAATTTCACCCTTTCTGTCAAACACTCATGACTCAACTAGAACAGGTCCCTTCATGTGAAGTACACTAGCAAGACTCACCCAAGCATCTTCAGAACCGAAAGAAATTATGCAAACTAAGAAGTGAGAATAACACCCTAAATACACAAAAATGGAATAAAACCACACCATTTGTTTCAAGTTACAACCAGCACTTGCTATGCTTAAACTCCTGTGTTATATTTGAAGCTCCTCCAAACGTTTGAACATGTGTCTATTACCTCCAGAACACTTGTATCAATCGCTGCCAAGCTGCAGGTTCACAGGCTGTGCGGCTGATGACATGAGCAGCGTGACATCCACTGAGTGACACCTGCTGCCACTCTGGCAGATGAGAATGGCTGAGGAGCCCAGTGACAGGCAAGATGAAATGTGTAAAACCTATTTAATATAGGCTGTCTACAGCTCCGTTGACCTCTCTCCACTGAAGTGAGCCTTTCCCCTTGCTTTAGCCATGTCTAATCTCTAAGGCCCCAAGCATGCACTATTCTTGCTTTATGCATTTTTCCCCTTACAGGAGGGATGCCAAACACTTGGGTTTCAGAAGTTCAATTTTTACAAAATTGAATCCATGTCCTAGCATCTTCTTGGATTCTAATGGACACAGATAGGTGATAGGGAAGGTCAGCGCGTTTAGGAACAGATTCTAAAATATTTTGTCATCTTTCCATATATTACAAATTCCTTCCTATTAATTCCATTCTGTTTATTGCCTTTCCCTAATCTTGCAATTCCAACTCTACCCTAATTACCTTCTATTACTTCTTTCAGTTCCTCCTTCCGGCAGAAACCTATATGAGTGAAATACCTTCTTTTTGTAAATAATTCAAGTTCATTCTCTGTTTGTGTAAGTACTCTATTTAAAACTACAAGAATATTTGGGAAAAATTCTCATTAGAGGGAGAATGAAAAATATCCAGCTCTTTTATGTAACACCCCTCAAGGTTTTAATTCTGAAGCAAATATTCTGTTGCTTCTTGTTTGAGGCAGGATTAGGGAAAGGGAATAAACAGAACAGAGTTACTGTTTTTTCTGCATCATATACCCACAATGATGTAATTTCTCAAAGAACTTCTTATGACTCTAAAAAACCCAAATACTACAACTGAAGTTATCCTTCCATTTAGATATAACTTCCACCCTCCCAAGAAGACATGAAGCTTTTCTAAGGAAACAGACTTAAATAAAGACGCATTTTTCTCCATGATTTACTCCAAGGAAGTAACATGCAAAACCAACAAGTTACTATAAGTAAACAATTCTATATCATTCTACTTCGGAAGATTTCAGAAAGTTGTGGTTAAAATGTAATGTAAACTGTCACACCACCTCTCAGTTCTGCAAAACTAATAAGCAATGTAATAGCTCTTACAGAAGAACATCTGTGACTAATCCAGCTAGTACTAATTAAGTGATCTTTGACCCACTAAGGCACATTGGCATAACATATACAGCTTAATTATTCATACATTACTACTTGATAGGAGTTGCACTGGACCTTGCCCCTACTGTTCGACAGCAGAAAAGTAGGTAAAAGTTGCTACCTCTCCTTCCTTCTATCATTTCGATAACAGGTGATTCTATATTAAAATTAATACACATACTACGAAGAGCCTGTCAGATAACTTTCTTGTTACACATTCAATCACATTCGATTTGCAAAAGACTTTTCTTCTTTTTTTTTCAATTTGTACGTTATTTTACTTTTCAGCTTTGACCAGCAGCAGACCTACTGCTGACATTCCAGCAAAACTTTAAAAAAGCACACAAAATAAAACAGAAAACAGACAGCTACTAAAGGATAACATGAAATAATAGCACATCTTATTTTGAACATAAAGTACAAATAAGTATAAACACTGAAGTGTGTACTCTGAAACTATGTGAGGAAGGAAGAAGTTTTGCAGGTAAAGTTGACAGTTGCACTAGGACACTTCCATGTTAAGGTCAAACAGTGTTTGGCTGTTTATATTCAAGTCTGTAACATTCACCTTTGCCCTTAGGAAGCTCAAAACTAGACTTTCACCTTCCAGAATTCAAGAAGCTGAAATTCACCTCACACTAACATGACACAACATTTTTGGGCATTATATACCAAGGTTAACAAAGGAATTCACACATATAAAACTAAATCAGCACTATTCCTCACATCTTTTAGTCAGTTAACCTCAAGCAGACTACCACTCGTCTTCCAGACTATCTTGATTGCCAAATGAAATTCTTCTCCACAGGAATAAGTACAAAAATTGAGGACAGCCATACCCTCCCAACTTCTCACTCTTCCCAAAGAGACAGGGAAATACAACACATAAATTAAAGGGTACACTAGGCCCTGAAGATTTTTATCATCACTGCAAAAAGGTTGTGTGGTTGTTATTATATGTCAGCATCATATACCAGCATAAGAATGCTGAAATATGTAAAGATCTGGCATGATGACAATCCTTTGCAAGAGTATGCTGTAATTTACATTAGCAACAAAGCATGAAGAAATGAATGATACATGAACTAATGCGACTAAAGTAGGATGAGGCAACAGCAATAACCAGATGTTTTTGTCTAGGCTGATGATATAGGCAAAGTAGCTTACCTACTGCCTAGTCTTGATAGGTAGCATTCTGTAAGGCTCCTGGCAAGGTTTGCCTCACAGGGAAACATGGAAAAAAGAATGAAGACCAGTGGACAAAAACCATCCTCAAAATATCATTCAAGCAGCAGCATAGCTATTATTGAAACAACTGAATGTTGGACATTAGAGTTTGGAATCCATGGCCACAATACAGTACCACTAGGACATAAGACCTAAGCTGTGGAGGGACTCAAAAACATAAAGCAACACATACGCACAAGTGAAACAATCAAGTTTGCAAGCCTGGTACTTACTTTAGCAATTGCATTTCTAACAGATTTGAGAATGCAAAATGATTATAAAGAGAAGATTATAGAAGTAAGGGACAAAGGATCAGAAAGTGCAGTTCAGAGAGAGGAAAAGGGACAGATCAGGTCAGGCTCCCACAAGTCCATTCAACGGCTGAAGTAGCTCAAACATAATTCTGAAGTTATCTCCACTTTCCAATTCTCACTAATCTTGTAATAGTGTTTGGTCCACCTAATACATATGAATGCCTCAGATTCTTAACACTGTACCTAGCAAAATTCAAGATTCATACAGAAAGGATACATTCCAAATACAGTATTAAGGCTAATGTTTACTTTCAGAAGATTGACTCTCAAGCCAATACATGCATTGCCATTGTCAAGTCCTGCAGATCAACATAAGAAGACATACAAGCAAAGTAGTTTAGTGGGGACAACTCAGGATCCACATAACATTTACTTCAGGGACAGGAAGATTATTCTAGACAAATTCTAGCCTTCTTCTATGAAACGAATGCTACTAGTAGCGGGAATATATTAAATGCACTTCAAAACCAAACTGGACTTGCATCTACGTTCAAAGATGTGGTTCAATCTGAATGTAATCTGGCTTGTGTGCTCCAAGATCACCCCTCAATAAAGGCAGAGCAAGGTAAGTGCAGACAATTAAGATTCACTTTATAAGCACACTCTTGATCTGACAACACAGAGATGCTCCCAGAACACCTGCATGGCCTAGTCTTTCTTACAAATACCACTATCAGGTGGGAAAATCTCACACTAGAGTGTAAATGTCCCAGTCCATTACTTTTGTGTCCTTCCACTGAGCTTTTCTCCTTTTTTACAACAGCATTTCACTAAATTAGGCAGAGACATATAAAAAGAATCATCCCTCCCTTTGAGTTTGACAGAAGAACAACTCTCAGCCATAGTTTGGGACCTCAGGCAAATGCACAAATTGTCAGCAGCACATCAATGTCTGACATGTTGTATGACATTACCCAACACCACGACATCATGTATGAAATGATTTAGGTAAAATAAAACTGGATTGTTGCTTAATCACAGGTATGTTATTACAAAAGTCTATTGAGTAAGTCCCTTTCACGAGTATCACTACACGATACCTAACTGTAATATTGTAACATAGCAGGTTTTTAGCACATGGTCATAATCCTACAGCCAAAAATAGAGTAGAATTGTGAAAGCATTGAGTCCGAGATATGTTCTTCATCCACCACACTTTATGGCACGTGTGCTTTTTAGGATATTAACGAATACACACCGGAGCATCGTACACCTGTAAAGCAACCTCATAGGGAACATCACCAGATTCGGCCTCTTTGAAACTGTTATCCTTGTCCCTTATTGTCACACAGCTGCATTCAAACAACACCTGAAGTCCACCAGCTGCCTATGCAGACATGGACACCCCTGTAAGTCAGCTGTCAATACTTGTTCACAGCCAGGGAAACAGAAAAAGCGAGCATAATTTGGGTAACAAGGTGGCGGTGGCTGGACGCTCGCAAGAGGGGCACCGACCTCAGCCCGGGGAAAGCACCGGGGGAGCAGCCTGAGCCCTGCTGTGCCCGGCAGCCTCCCCGGGCAGAGGGCGGCGGCGGAGGCAGCGCCCCACGCGCAGCACAGGGACGCTGCCGCCCCTCCTCCGGGCCCAGGGCCGGGGAGGG
>VYXB01007291.1:334766-346413 GCA_013397135.1 Pachyramphus minor | reverse complement strand
GCCGCTTGCCCAGCAGGCAGAGCAGCGCGCAGGCGGCGGCGGCCCCGGCGATGGCGGAGTGCCGCGCGGTCAGGAACTTGCTGTACGCGGCCATAGGGAGCGCAGCGCGGAGCCGCCGAGCCGAGCAGCGCAGCCGACCGAGCAGCCGAGCGGGGGATGCCGGGAGGGGGCGGTGCCGCCCGGCCTCGCTCCGCCGGCAGGACGGGCCGCGCCGCGCCGGGTACGGGTTGTGCAAGGGGGCCGCGGTAATTGCCGCTCCCTCTCCGTACCCTGGCACAGGGCGCGCCCCCGCCGGCCGCAGGGAAGGGGAGGGAAGGGGCCGGGCCTGCCGCCGGCTGCTCTGGCCCGAGGTCGGGCTGAGGAGCGGGAGGCCGGGCCCTCGCTGCAGCCCGTGGGTGAACCTCCGCGGGCACCCTGGGCTTGGCACCTCCGGGCACCTGGGATCCGGTCGTTCACTGCCACGGGGGTCTTTGCAGGGGTACAGGGTGATTCCCGAGTGTGTATTAAGAATGACTTGTAAATGTGATGACAATACAAAATATTTAAAAAAAAATAATTAAAAATTTAAAAAATTTCAGAGAAACTTTGATGTAAGTTTTGCCACACTGCTTTGTTTTCTTGTTTGGTTGTGTTTTTTTTGTTTGTTTGTGCCATGAGAGGAACTGCTAAAACCAGGTGTCAGACGGTGGAATGAGTTGTCACCCATCAAAGTTGAAGAAAACAATCCCTATAAGGGGCAGAACCACGCCAGGTAGAGCAGGAGATACCAACCAGCCTTCTCCCACAAAACCAGTTATACTCGCAGAGGTGCTTTTTCCAGCAGAAGTAATAACAGGTTGCCAAGTCAAGCTATACCAGCAAAAACACCCATGCCAGCATAACTGTATTTACACTGGATCTTCCCTTGTGATCATATCCTTCAGACACCTGATAATGTATATGAAGTAGGTGTACTTTCCATAGGAACTGGTCGGTCATATATTGAAAACCTGTATTAATGTAATGGTTAACACTGAAATGACAAAATTTCTCTGATCAAACTTAAATGCAGTTAGAATCAATGTATCTGGTTTTGGTCTCAAAAATTTTTTCATAGAGGCTTTTAAAAACATTTTAATACCTTTGAATGTTGTGCTTTTGTAGCCTGTAGCAAGCGTGGGTAGAGCCCTTCGAAATCTTCGTTCGCGAAGCCAAGCCATGATGATGATCTAGGTCAGTCCATTTATCAAATATTCTGATTTCTTCCAAGTATGTCTGCCTGGAGTAGTAGGGCTGAAGTTGCAGTTTGAGAAGTAATCCCTGGATCTTCACACTGAATCGCCACATATACTTTTCTTACTTGCTCCCTCTCCCCATCCTTGGTATCATCAGACATTGTGGGGCAAGTTTATCTTTTGGTATAAAAGCTGGAGTCTCAAACCAGCTTTTCTCAATCAGCTTCATCTCAGCCGTAATTGTTAGCATTTTCTAGAGCAATAGAGTCAGGACTGCTGCACCTAGTTCTCTGGCACTTTTTCTATGATCTTTGACAAATCAGTAATCTCCCTGCTTTATAACATTGCTATACATCTGTGGTTCTGGTGGGGAGGGGGATGCTAAACTATTTGAAGTGTTTCAGATCTTCAGGAAAAGATACAGCAGAATCACACAGCATTAATAAATTCATTTCATTTTATAACATGACTGTTTGTGAAAATAGCTTGATTTTTAAAATCTTAGGTACTTTGGCAGTAGGTAAATGGGAGAACCTAAGCAAGAGGTAGTTTCTTTATCAAAATAAACTTCTTATCCTAAAATCATTTAAAAAATGAAAATTTCTGGAAGTTTTCAGGTTTATGAATCTTTGCAGTACAGTTTTACTTTACTTTTAATCTCAATGTCAGTGCAGAGATAAGAGCATTATGATATTGCTACACTTTTCTTTACAAGTTCTTTTCCCTCTTTAAGCTAGCTTGATTGTACCCTTCCACAGAACTTGCTATCTAATACAGTCTAACTTGTTTACATGAAATGTCCATCAGTTTAGGCCATGCTGACCTTTGTTGTTTGCCTGTCTGCATGACTCACGTTCTGCTGTTTGTCTACTTCAGTGTCCTTATCCCACTTTTTGACACTGGCCAATACCATGTCCTATTACATATTTTATTTCTCTTCTGACTTTTCCATAAATAGTTTCACATATCATCCTGTAAGAAACTTGTCTCATGCATCCAACCCTCCACTGACTTCCACTGCCTACACTCTTGAAAGTTGCTTTTTTCTCAGAATAACTTTGTTAGCATGATTGATAAATCAGCACTTAGTTCAAAATGAGATTTTTATTGATCCATTATTTCAGCAGTTTCCAACAGCACTCATGGCTAAGCATATCCTTGACAAAATGACACACATTGATCAAATGATTTTGTGATACAAGCTTTTTTTTTTTTTTTTTGTCTTGAATTTGAGATCTGCTGTATTTCCGTACTTTATACACTGCAACCGTCTTGCTCTCTTGGTATTATTGGTACAAGTCAACGTGAGACTTTTCCAAGGTAGCAGGTAAGAGCAACATTAATTCAAATGGATCTCCAGTGTAAAAGCTAGAGGTGGAAAGGTAGCTTGGCAGAAACAAAGAGTACAAAAACAGTCTGTCACCTGTATTAGTAATACTGTGTGTAGTTTCTCTGAAAAAGCAAGGTCAAATTGACAACTGTCCTTTTAATATGGTACAGGGCATGGTTCAAATCTCTTACTAGCTACGTAGGAACATAGAAAGCAAGCTATTTAAATGAGAAAGTGCACTCTGGAAGACTGAAGCCTGTAGGAAGAAAGAAGCATATTTACTATTAAAGCCTTAAATCCCTTAATGGACATCATGAGGCCTCATAACATCAAGGGTTGGGCTGTGGTCCTGTGTCTGAAGTGTTAAGCAGTGTTATCTTCGTAAACAGTTCTTCCATATCCCAATTTAAAAAACAAAGTCTGATTGATAAAAAGCAGTAATAAAATTCCTAAACAGTAAAGATTCTCAGTTCATGTCCTCAGCCAATCTTTTAGACCCTTGAGTCAAAATCAGAAATATAAGAAATTGTTATAGAGTGAATATTTTGTCCCACTAATATGTATGTGTATAATGTGTATTTGTATACATTTTTTTAATGGAGTCTAGGTTACCAAATAAGAAGATGCTCTGATTTGGTTTCTCCCAGAACAGGAAGAACCTGTATTATTTGCTGTTGGCACTTGGCATACAACACCCAACTATATTCTGAGAACAACATGTCATCTAAAAACTAAATGAAAAATCTGGTTGTTTATTGTAGGTCCAATGTAACATATAGTAATATCATGGAGAGCAATTTACAAATGTTGTGAAAGGTGGCAGAAGAATGAGATTAATTATGTAAATTGAGGTAAACTGTAAGATGCAAACTGTATCATGTATGATAGTTAAGTTTGAAAATGATTTATGTAGTCCTGGACTCCATTCCGTAGACTTAGATTTGCTTAATTTTTAAGTCCATATCAATTTGTTAGGATTGTTCACTTGTTTAATATTAAGTCCTATGATATTGAAAACTTAACAACTAGTGGAGCAAAAAGGAAAGTTCCAGGAATTGATGTGGTCTCTTTTGTGCAATCTCTGTTATCTCCTAGTTAAATCTCTTAGTTGTAGAATCTGGCATGGTTTGCAGGGAAATTAATGAACTTCTCTGTTAATGCAATCAACAGCATTAATTGATAAGGTTTTGTCAATCTGCTGAAGTGCTGTATCAGAGTATTAAGTTTGTTGGTTGATTTTTAACAGGAGGAAGTTATATCTCTGAAGTTGAGCTACATTTTATCATGTATCAGTTCATATATGTGCAAATGTGGGTATATGAATAATGATACCAATTATTCCCAATGATAGCCTCATTAATACAACTTATATCTGCAAAATGGTATCATTATGTGTATAGTCACTCCATAGCACTTCAAACTCTAGTGCAGGTGAAGTAGTGTGGATATGGTACCAGCCACTCAAAACCCATAAAGCTCCACCTCCATGAAACATATGCTGATTATAACACAGGTGTGATCTTCAGAGTGGGGCCTACAGGGTGAAATTGAAATGGATATGAACTTTCTTTGATCTACAGAACACAGAGAGAAGACATGTTTCCATTTCTTTGTACCTCCTGTTTTCTCTTCTTGTTCTTGCCCTTTTCTTACCTCCTGCTTGCCCTCAGATGATCAGGGTGTTTCAGGAACTTACAATGTAAGAAAGTAGCCTTTCTGAGCAGTAAGTAAAATAGGGGGATAGTGTGGGCAAAAGAGGGTAAGTGGTGTATAGAAAAAAAATACTTAGAGATCTTAGGATGTACAGAGCATTGGCTTTTAAATATATTGGTGCTTGCAGACTCTGTGCCATTACTGCTTCACTTTCCCAGTCTGTAGGGATAGGGGTACTTTTCCAAATCTTTACTAACTGACACTGTATCCCACAAGAGTTTAATTGCTACACACAAGTCTCCTTCGTGCAATTCCTTGGTTTCTGACTCTATTTTTGCTTTATACACCTGGGGTTTCTGACATGACTAGGATTTATCCTCTATAAAACAAACTCTTGCCCCTACTTAATACCTCATGCCTTTCCAAAATACAAGAGGACAGATCATTTTTTATAATTACAGCTCATAAATTTAGAAGTCCAGGTGAAAATGCAAAAGTACATAGGAACTTCCATTATTAGGTCAGACTCAGAAATTATATGGTCTTCTCTCTGTATGTGGACAGTATAGGATACTCTGAGACAGTATAGACTCCACATATCTGCTTTCCTAGTGGATTTTACTCTAATTTCGAACATTTACACACTCTTTTAGTTCTAAAGTATGTTGTTTGACACCCATTCTAGTTTTTGTTGTCATTAAGTATTATAATTACTCATATTCTTATGGTTCAGAAAACACACTGGTATTTCAGATGAGAGAAAACAACTGATTTGTACTAAGAATTCAGTTTCCATTTGCTTTTCTTGTTAGTTGGCATCTGGTTCTGACTTTTCTTTCTGACAGAAAGATGTCCCAACTGAGCTGTTCACATTGATGCTTAGAATGCTGATACTCCTTTTGTCAATCAATTTCGTTGGACAATCTGTGTAAAATACAGAACTAGATTTTCCTCCAAAATACAGTACTCTGCATTTCTGAACAGTCAGTGTCAGTTGGCATTTTGAGCTTCTCCTGCCTACCTTGTTTGGACTAGGTGAGTGGGTAGAAAAATGGTAACTGAAACTAGATGTTCCTGTTTAGCCTGTTCATTTTTTTTCCTGAAGTGGATTAGAGCTCAGTTTGATCTTGATAGCTTTTAGTGATCTGAAAGCCAAGGTATTCCACTGCTCAACATTTATGTCTAGATTATCTCAAGTATTGTTTTATTAGATACATAATGAATAGGAAACCAGAAGCCTTATTGTACATAGAATAATGTATGGATTAAAATGTGTTTAGTTTTTCATCAAAAAGTGAGAAAACTGAAAGAAATTTTTAAGGAACATTTTACAGAAAAGGAATTCATGAACAGTATCATGGATCTTTGCAAAGTCAAGTTGTTAAGTTTGATATCTGAATGTAGTGAATTTAGTAATTTAAACAAAGGCATTTAAAATAGATTTACAACTAATTTCTATTTCCTAGGTAGAGCTCTAATTCTTTCATTGAGATTGCCTCATAATTCCCTTATAAGTAGTGTTTTTCAGCTGCTTATATCTTTGTTGATTAATATATTTGCTGATTTATAATGATGCAAACGGAAAGTGTGCATAAATAAATGTGCATAAATAAAGTGTGTCTCAGCTTAGATATTTATTTAATAAAAGATTATTGGCCAGTATTGTTCAATTATTTCCCATAATGAAGCAACAGAAAAATAAATTACTTTCATTATATTAATAAAATATAAAAAGCTTTTAGGTACTTGTATTTTATCACCATGCTTTGCAACGCAGAGTTGAATTTGGCAGACACTAGCTTATATGAAAGATATAACTTTTGAAAAGCTATGTCATCATCACTGTTAATGCTGTGGTTCCTTCTTGTTTCAGGTGCTGAAGCTTGAATTGTTAAAATTGTTAAAACTGTTCAAAAAAAGGAATCATATTGCTCATATTTGGTCAAGAGATATCAGACATGAGGTTTAAACCAAAATAATTCCATCAGACCCATCTTTCTGTTTTCCAGGAGCTATGCCAACAAATACGTATCACGGTGGTGTGTTCTTTAAACAAACATAATTTGGTTTTAATGTTGGTAATGTAGAAAGGATGCTACTGCAACAGAACATGGCTTTTAATATATTCTATGTGCAGATCTATTTGCTTAGTTAATCACTATCAAGATCAGTAGCGAGGGTCCAATTTTAAAGTCAAAACTCAACTACCTCAAAACTCTTTTCCCTATTAGCCTATTCCTGGAAACTGGTATCTCCTACTTCCTCTCACTACAGGGACTTTCAAACTATTTAGTAAAAAGTGCATGTTACACACTGAACTCCTATCCTTGGCAAGTGATAATCATTATTTTGAGTCAATATAGTTCAGGTCTTTTTCTTGAGAATTAAAGTAGAATTAGAATTTCTCCTCTGTATGCAATACTTTGCATTTATTAACACACAGATTCAATTACCATTTTGCTACACACTCACCAGTTGAAGAAAGATAGAAGATGGAGTAGCAATGTCGTAACTTCAAGTGGATTTCTAAAATCAAAGTCCTGTCTCCACCCATTGTTTCACAAGTTGCTGATTATTATAGGAGCCCTTCTGATTAACCATGTCAGAGTCACTCAACATTCCAGGAGCCTAATGGTCTACTCTCATACACTAACAGGTCACATATGATATCCACATAGCATTATTGAATAAGTTTTTCACTTATTCTTTCACACTACCAAATCACTAACTTTTCAAAATAGGTTTGTATGCCTTCTGTAACAACCCCTGACTTTAGGCTACCAACAGGGCTGGAGATTATATCCTTTGGTACATTCATGTCCCTCACAGCTCCTGCTGCTAAGCAAACTGCATCACTCTGTGGAGCGATCATGCAGCATCCATTTCCTTACAAATCCAGCCTTACAGATCATGTTATCCAAGTCTCTGCAACCTTCCTCCACGCAGACTGAGCAGTCAGCTGTTGATCAAACACTGTGCAGGCTCAAAGGCTTTTCCTGCAGTGGGTGTTTTACACCAAAATGCAGTTCAAAATGGGGACTGAACACAGGTAACAGGTTTTGACTTTAAGAATTATCCCACTGATTTGAATATAAGCAGATAAAACCAGATTAGGGGTGAAAGGAATGCATGAGGATGAAGCAAGACTGAGACTGGAAGAGAAATAAATGGCTTGACAAGAAATCCATGAAGAAGGGCTACAGAAGCTTAGCAAGATGGTATTTAGAAAAGGAGTCTGAGCCACCTTGGGTCAGGGAGGCAGTGGAAGGAGGACCTAGAGACCAGTTGAACAACAAGATTACATGGGCTGAAGAATGATTCTGGTATTAGGAGGGAATTAAATGATTAGACAAGAAAATCAGAGTTGTGTTACAAAATAAGAGGGCGACTCAGAGCTGTGAGCAAAACAGAAAGGAGGGATTTAGAGCTAACTGACTGGAGAAAAAAAGGGCTGAGAGAAGGCATGATGGGGCAATCATGGTAGGAGTTCAAGTTCAGTTCTTGGAATCATAGAATCATTTAGGTGGGAAAAAACCTTTAAGATCATTGATCATCACTCAACTACTTCTCTGGGCAGCCTGTTCCAATGCTTGACAGCTCTTTTGGTGAAGAATTTTTTTCCTAATATCCCATCTAAATATCCCCTGGTACATCTTGTCGCCATTTCTTCTCATCCTAGCACTTGTTACTTGGAAGAAGAGACCAACACACGCCTGCCTACAGCCTCCTTTCAGGTAGCTGTAGAGAATGATAAGGTCTCTTCTCAACCTTTTTTTCTCCAGACTAAACACCCCCAGTTCCCTTCTTGCATGAACCTGTACTGCATTCTGATTGTACAGGTAAGTAGGCTGTTGCCTACAGGCCTGCTCTGTCATATATTACAAAAATTTTGAGACACAGCATATGAGGCAGGTGAAAAAAACAAATTACAGTTCTCTGGCTAAGGCAGATGAATGCTGATAAGATGATCTGAACTACCACTTTAACTTTGTCGCAGAATCACTGTAGGATGCTGCCCCTAAGTTATCTAACATATTAAAAGTTGGCCTACTATTTTCCCCATTTTCAGAATACTTATCATGGGGTATACCAGAGAGGTATTTGCAGAAGTGCTCTGTGCTACCAAGTGGTTGCAGTTTGGTGGAACTTTCTTTAAACATAGTATTTTCAAAAATACTTAGTATTTAGTATTATATTTTCAGATTTTGCATGATATCTTGATGGTGTCCATTAAAGTCTAGTGATAGATACTGGTTGCAAATGAATTCAGTATTACAAATGAATATTAAATAGCTGTCTACTTACTGAATGAAGCAGTAATACTGTGGGAAGCCATATGAAGCCATATAATTAAAGGTTGCCTCCTGATACAGGTTTAATTCAAGTTTGGCAGTTTTAGACCACTTTTGGGGCAGACTTATTTTGGACTATTCCAGAAGACACACATGTAGAATCCATCCGCTTTACTTAGCAACATGTTCTGCAAAAGGGTGTTTTACTAGTGCAAGCACTGCCTTCCAGTAGTTTTCATAATTAAGTGTAGGTTTAGAACTATAATATTTGAATCCTAAAATCTACCAAGAGATTGGATCTAGCTGCCTTCTTCCTCTCTCAAACCATTGGAATTTATTCACAATTTTGAAAGAAAATGCACAGGTAACAGAGTGGGAATCAACAAGGAAAGGTGTGAGTTATGAAGGGCTGATACTTGTCTAGTGATAAGAAAAATAGCGAATGCGGTGGAACTGTACAGAAGGTACAGTAGTGGTGGATCTTTAAATTTCATTGAGGAAACGAAGAGAGACTTTAGATCTTCTTGTTGATTGAAGATCACAGAATCATGAAAAACAGGGCTGGAGGATACCTTCAGGATCATCCAGATAGTCTTTAGCAAAGATGGTATAGAATGAGAGAAATGAAGAAGGCCAGGGAAACACAGTGAACCTTTTAGTTGCATGGAACAAGCAGGAAGAGATACAATCCTAGTGTGTTGTAGAATAGGTAACAAAATGTGTCATTGAAGGAGTAAAATTCAGAAATGTGAAAAAAATTACCTTCTGTTAAATAAGCATAGAATCAATAACAGTAGAGAAGAAGGCAAAAAAATAGATCCCTGAAGAATGTTAAGAAAATAGTAAAGTTTTAAAGTAATCTGAAGCTCCTCTTCATGAATATACATAGAAAGAGGCTACTTCTTTGCTGTTTTTAAAGAAAGAATGTTACTACTACATGCTATTACTACTACTTACTAGTATTATGTATTGCTATTAATATATATTAATTATTTTTGCTACTAATTTATTAATATTGCATCTTGCTGCTTACAGGGCTTTTTAGTCTAGCTCCACTGGAAATTAAAATTTTAAACTGAATTAATCAGGGGATCTAATGGACATCGCTGTACAATGTGATACCCGTTAGGATAGCTGCCTTTGTGCCTATACAAGCCAGTATTTTACATGTTTTAGAACAAAATGGTGAAAGTTTCTGTAGTTACATAGATAGCCATATGTGTGCATGTGTGTATATACATAAATACACAGATTTATAGGCACATTTTTTCCTTTTTTGATACAAAAACTAAATTAATGTGTCTTTCATAGGAAAAAATAAACAGTGAAATTTTATCACATTTTAGCAGAAGGAAGAAAAATATTACTCTTCAGCCTTAAGGGGTAAAGTTGCATGTCTCTAACCAACGTGAGAAAATTCTCTGTTCCTTCCTACACAGAGCTACGCCCTAAGCCACAGCTGAAAGTTCATCCTTTCTGCCTGCCAGCTAAGGCACAGTTTATAAGGTAGAGCAGGATTCTTTGTTCCACCTCATCAAAGCTGAACCCACACAGTCCATCTTAATGCAAAACATATAAATAGAAGATACACAGTTTAACTATTAAGTAAATAATCGTCCAAATTACATCATTCCAAGTCAAAACTCAGTTGCCAATTGCCCTGTTATCTGAAATGAGAGTCAGTTTTTACTACAAGTAAAGACGTGTTTCCATGTTATTATCACAGCTTAGTTAATGCACTGAATGTTCACATGCTAAATTTCACACTAACTTTTTGTGAATAGCATAAACAGGCAAACAGGCAGCAGAAGTAACCAAATACTAACTATGGACCAAAACTCTAATAGTTAAGTATAACTAAGCAAAAAAACCACAAAAAACAAACACCACCCCCCCAATTAATATTCTTAATTATTTCCCTAAACTTAGTTGTGCCAAACATTTTGCCTTCAGAAACACCTGTGTTGTAATTTTTAATCTTATTATATATTTCTTTTTGTAATCTGAAATTGTAAATCATGGGGCTTGACTCACATAACTATCAGGGTAAATGAGAAGCAGAGCACTTGTGTTGTCTGGATTGTGTTTTTGAAATACCTTTCTGTCCAAGAAGGCCTGCAGTCTGGTGGAAGAGGACGGTGAATTGCTAAAAGTAGGCAAGAGATCAAGACATGCAAGTACTGAGTAGTTCTTGCAGGCACATTTTGCAAGTTTAATTCAGGCACTGTTAAAATTGCCATTTCTCAGGGGGGTGCTCAGCAGGCTCCTCTTCTGTGCCATCTCACAGCTTAAAGCAATTGTTCCAATTACAGGAGGACCTTCACATGTTAAGAAACATAAGTCTCTACTTCTTTCAAGATCACCTCAGTAAGGAAAAACTGAAGCTTTTGTTCATAACAGGAATAAGACTCGTGTAGCAATGTAGCACAACCATAGCCTCTGCTGCAGAGGAGGGAATATCTGCAAGGAAAAGATTACATGCCTGAATAACGTACAACCTTAGGGAAAGAAGAGCACTGACTCCTACATTGGATGAAAGAGGAAAGCAAAGTAGTAATTGAAATCTCAGAAAAGAAGGTTGAAATGAGCAATAAAAGTCTAGGGAAGGAGGAAAGAGAAAAGGGGGAGGGTTTTACAAATATAATATAAAGTCATAATGATTGTTCCCAAGAATTTCTAGAGGTGGATAATGGAACCTCTCATTCGCAGTAGCAAGTCTTAGACTCCAAGTTTATTTGATTCAGTTGTGGTCACATAAGCAATACCTCACTGGTTCAATAAACTTTAATTCATCTTCCAAACCTTCACATAATGATCCAAACTAACATTAAGGTCCTTCTTCAAAAATTCTAAATTCATCATCTTTTTTTTGAATGCAAAATGCAATTCCACTGTGAACATAGTGCTAATATTTAAAGGATTTTTTTTTTTTGCTCTTGGAATTTGAGGTATTTCAGTAAAACAGCAACAAGTTGCAAGACAGCTATTAGAAGAGTGGAATAAACGTGAGAATAAGGATTACAGTGATATAAGATTTGCCTTAAAGCTACATGATCTCCTCCAACATCACACAATACTTCTACTTCTCTGAATCAACCGTTTTTCTCTGTGTGATACTAATGATACCTTCTATTTTTGGGGTGTGTTTTTTTTTTTTT
>VYXB01007291.1:321724-334748 GCA_013397135.1 Pachyramphus minor | reverse complement strand
TTTTTTTTTTTTTTTTGGTCAACAGAGCACTGGTACCATTTATGTAAGGTCACTAATGACTATATTGGATTCACCATTAAAAATCATTCAGTACCTTACCGCTTTTACCCAGTTCCTTGCCAGTTCCTGATAACAATTATCAGCTTTCCCAACTTAATAAATTTCCAAGTGGCACCGTATAATGCATTTTATTAAGGTTCACTTCCATAAAGTGTGTCCCATTGTCTTTGCCTAGAAAATCAATCAATTTCCTCAAATCATTTTTGAGGAAAATCCAGCTAAGTCAATTATAATCTTACGTATTCTGATTAGTCACTACCTCACTATTTGCTTTAAATTATTGCAGACTACTCAAATTCAGGGACTTTTGAAACATGAATCACTTCTCTCCTCTCCCTCCCTTTTACAGTCAGATGCTGTATTGCCTGTTCTCCAGTTATATATCACCCTGACTCTACCGGAAATATTTCTCACTGAACCGATTCCACAGACATCTTATTCTATTTTTTTCCAGTATTTTTGAACCAATATTTGCAGCCTATCTGAGTATTTCTTCTTCAAATACATATCTCCTAATTCTATACTTTATTTGTATTTATCATACTATAAATTTGTATTTATATACTAGTATATTTGAATCAACTTTAGGAGAGTAGGGAAAACTCCCTTCCCTTCAAACCACTTTCCCAAGGGCAAGGTGAAACTTTGCTAGAGTAGCCAAAGTGATATTTACCCAAAGAAAGAGACACAAAACTAAAGCTCCAGACCATCTTCTGCTCCACCACTGTTGGTGAAAGAGTCACAGGCAGCTAACAGCAGCTGAAGAGCAGTGGAGAGCCATGCAAGTGCCAGGTGTGCCACAGGATGGTGCCACAGGGTTAGATTTGTGCATGACTCAGCTGCTGCTTGAGTTATGTTAAAAAACCCAAATGCTAAAGGGAATTCTGACGTACACTTAATGGCCAGCAATATCTGCCTTTGACAGATAATTTAAATTCTACAGGTGGGTTTGCTATTTTCTTTATCTCTACTCATATGATCTTCATTGCCAAATCTCATATATGTATTAGGGGTGACTGTCTGGACTAATTACAACCAAAGGGAATATCTGTACAGTAGGGGCTTATTGCTGATGAAACAGCATAGCCCTCTTTGCCTTCATAACTTTGATTTTATGGAATATCTGTAAAACACATTGTGCAGAAATAACTTTAGTAGTCCAATTTCGGAGCTAATAATGTACAGATCTCTTTTAGTTTAATTTTCCAAAGATTAATTAAATGAGCATATTCCTTCTGCTACCACAGTATCACACCAGTCTAATCTTGGTCTACCTTGGGTAATGTTTCAGTACTTTTGGGAGTAATGAAGGAGCATATTGGTACATGACAGCTGAGAAACAGGTATTCCATCCCTTTCCTGTAGTATAATAAGGTCCTTTACACAAAATAAAAATATTTTCAGGGAAACAACTGTTTTCAATTCTATTCCAGAGTTTTTATCTACAACAACATTAATGTTTCACTTCACTTGATACAGAATCAGGCAACACAAGTGAGCTTTTAAGTCTTATTAGAAAATACTTCATAAAATATGGTAGGAATAGAGCAAGTACCTAAGAAGGACAAACTACTTGTTTTGAGTCCATCAGCTTACATAATTATAATGTTTCTAGTCTAATTGTCTAATTGGAAAAAGGTATAAATTTGTTGGTTTACTACTAATTTAGGATTTGAATCTTGAGACTCCTCTTGACATTCTGTGTGAATGGTAACTACAGAAATGAGAAATTATGACCCAGAGTATGGGTTTACAGTGTTTTGTGACAAGAATTATATATTGTTTGAATAGCTTTGCAAAATTTCAGCTGCCTTGTGGAATAACACTGCACACCTGATCATGAATTGTTACAGAAATTTACCTCTTTCACCATTAGTGAAAGTAAACCAGCAACACCCCCCTCTCCATGCAGACCTTTCATTGTAAGGAAGCAATTAAAGATTTCACTCATAACCACAACTTATTGCAATAAACAGTTCTTCATCTTTCTCATATCTGTTCTAAGTCTTCAGGGAGTAATTATGTTTGATGACACTTATAGACTCGAACTTTTATAGGCACAGTTACACCCAAGAAACTCATAAATCTTCATATGCAAGTGAACCTATGAAACTGCTCATGACCATGGGGCTGGGTGCTTAACCCACTTTCATCAGAAAGAAATCGTAGTGTCTGACTCCAGAGGTGCTATATTAACTGACAGGAATTCAGGCAGTGGCCTCCAGGTGAAGGCAATTAAGTTATCCTACCAGATCTGGAATGTGTTGGGAGCAATTCAGTGACTGGTTATAAAGGAAGGAAGGAAGGAATGTGTCCTGCTTTTCCTTGTTAGGGCTTGCTACCACCCTTAGGATAAGGGAACTGTTTATTTTCCTCCTAGAGGGAGGGTAAAAAAAAAAGAAAAAAGGTTTTATGTTGGATGTGAAGCAGGTGATCTGAGCAGCTTAACCCTTTTAACCCCTCTTACTGTATCTTATATATTCAACAGCATTCCTTTTCACAGTTTCTTTCTCTTTTTAAATTGCAAAGCAGGAAATATCTGATCTACCTTATCATTTACCTGTAAGCTTCTCTGTCTATATTGGAAGCTACAGTAAATCAGTACTTTACCATTGGAAAAACAAAAAAAAAGTAAATGAAAAAGAAATCCATTTATGTTATGCATTCCCAGTGCAGAGATACAGGTCCAGAGTGGTTGCAGATTCTCCCATATTTGGTAACACTGCTACTGCACACTGAAAATTGAAAACAACTTCACAAAAAGAAAAAAAAAATCAATGGAATTTTAACTACAGCCCTGTGCACTCTGGCACCATGGTAAACCACACAGAGCACACACAAGTATGCTGTAATGCATTTTGAACACATCTTCCTGTGGTCATTTTGATGTTCAAGACCATATGCTGCTGCTATTTCCTTCTCTTTTCCAATTCATTTCACTTGTTACACAGTGGCATTGATGGAAGACCCATTCCTGCAGCTTGTTCCAATAGAGCCTGTCTTCACAGAACAGGTTTTGTGGCAGGAGCCAGGTTCAGAAACCCAGAACGAATCTCAGTACAGTAGATGTGACTCTCAGATATCAAAAGTAGTGAGAGAGGTAAAAAAAAGGAAAAAAAAGAAAAAGGAGTAATTCTTTGCAATGTCTGTTTGTCAACCTGGGAACTCTACCTGCTATAGGATTTCGTGTTTGCTAAAAATTTAGTGTCAGGAGAGGATGACACAAATACATGGGAGAGGAATTTACTGAGGGTTACTAGATATACAGAAGTCATGCTTGGCTCAGGAAGTTTCTCAGCTGCAAATGGCTGCAAGCTCAGGAATATATTCCTGTCCAATGTTTCATATCTCTCTTAAGCATCCATTCATGGCTATTATGAGAAGCAGGATACTTGTTCTACTGGACTCTTGATCTTACCCAGAGTAAGATTCTTATTTTGAAGCCTTACCTGTCCCAGAGTTCCTTCTGTGTAAATTCTATCTTCTTAGGTTTTTATTGATGAAAAATCCTTGCTTAAGAGATAAAGTATCAGAGATAATTAAAAAAACCCTTATACTATTGAGATTAATCCATAGCTGAATAAATTTCCTACATTAATGCCTTAACATTTGAGTATTTTCAGTCACACACAGATTCTGGCAGATTATGTGAAGGACCTGATCTTTAATCTTGCTGTCTTTCACTCTTACATACTTGCTACTCTGTGATAAACTATGTTATAAGAAATAAATCATTCTACAGTACTTTTAAATATGTGAGTAAAAAGATAGATATGGATGTCAATTATTAGTTTCCTTTTGAGGCATTAACTTTCTATGTCTATATTCTGAGCATAGCAATAAATATACTTTGAAGACAAGATAGCTGTTGCTTATAAAGTACATGTACACATGTGACCATAAAAAGCAGTACATATTTCTCCCTTTTATTTCCTTTCCAATTTCTAGTTGTCAGAGTAGATTTTTGTTTCTCTGTCTGATTGTGACCAGTGTTGTTGATTTTCTGCATATCTCCTACATTTGAAGTCTTTTAGCAATATCTCTGAGGATTTTCTTTTAGATTTTCAGCTTCCAGCCCTTGCAAGAGCATTCTCTGACATACCTTTTGATGTTTTTGTAGGTCACTGACATACAGCTTTTACCTGCCAGAGGACTTCAAAGCCTGTATGCTTGGCAGTCAAGCCTGTCTCAGATTTTTCTATTGGTTAGAAGAAGTTACTGAAATTAGATGGCAAATGCTCCAGCAACATTGGAGTCACATTCCTGCACTCAAGAAGATTGCCAGTGTGGCTTTCTTGATTATATGCTGCTTCGTGGCTGCATCTTGAACTGCAGGCTATCTGTCTGAAGAGGATGGTCTCCAAAGCTGCTCCACCCAACAGTAGGAGGGTGACAAGGAAGGAACTACCCCAAGTTTGTGGCCTGTCTTTGATAAAGACCTCTGGTTCTAAAAGAACAGAATTTTCATCTCTGCAGACTTGTACCTACTTGGACTGCTCTTCTCAGAGCAGCTACCAGCAGTGTCTACCAAAGCAAAAGGACTATCTGCAGTCACCTTGACCTGACATGAGGCCTAAGCCTCCTCACAGAGGTATCCTATCTTTGTGAATCATGGGGCAAGCTGGGGTGCTCTCAGGGAATCCCCATGTGTGCCTGTTGCCTAAAACTGGCTCTTAAAAGAAACCTCTAAGACTCAGTTTCTGAGTCTTTTTACTTGTCATTGACCTATAACTGCAAGTATCATATTGGATTATTTTACCTAGGCAAGAGGACAGAAATAGGTCAGTTCCAGTACTTTAACCCTTCTGTGATTAGTATCATATTTCAAAATATATACTGCTCTTTTAGATACAACAATTGTATTTGCTCAGGTTTATATATATGCATAAAATAATAATGGTCCTGATTTTGTACATGTTATTCAGTAAAGAGTTTCTGGAAGAGCAGAAAACCTGGCTTCCATTACACAAAAAAATGGTAAATAATATAAAATAACATGTCATTTAAAACAAAGCCAGAATCTGATCTCACATCTGTTATTCAAATATTATATTGCCATAGCATCTGTTGTCTTGCAGCTAATCAGATTCATCATTACTATTTAAAGCAAAAACAGGAAACAAAACAGACAAACTACTGTTGGTATTGGATTAGGAATTTTTGGGCCAAGTCCAGTGAGAGGCTGATGGGTTGTTACACTCGGTGTTCCAGCCCATGGCTGGGAACTCTGCATTAGGCACCTACACTCCCTGTATTGTGAATGAGAAGATTTAAGAGCCTCATTACAGGACAGCTGAACAACCTGTGCCCTGAGCAAAGAGCAGTTAAGGTCAGTAGGAAATCCCTGTCAGGAATTCAGGTGCTGCACCAAGGCTGAGACCCACTCAGGAATTGTTCTTGGGAGCAAACATCTACAACTGTTCTATCAGAAACTGTACAGACTGAAGCTTCTGTAGCGTAGTTCAGGGATTAGCATACTAAAGATATGTCAGAGATGTTTAGAAACTTGCACACCTTTAAAGGGCCCATACCTGTATGTTTTCTATTCATATTTATTTGTATGAGATCTGTTCACATGGTCAAGTCTCACAACTTCGTGGCAGATGTTTCTTTCCTCTGTTTGTAATTCTGTCACCTGAGTGAAGATATAATATTTTGAAAGAAACTAAATACTGATGGGTACAAAAGCCCAGTTAGAGTAGTGAGTCTTCTCCATGAAGCTTTGTCTGAAACTCATATTCATGACCAAGAAGCATTCATAATTGTCAGTGACAGAGTGAGCAGACTTTTTTAGATGAAAAATATCACCAATGAGTTATGTAAACTGTTATGCAGGGCTAGGAGCAGAACCCTCTCCTGATGCTAGTTTAGAGACATGCTACAAAATTCTCATGACAAAATTGCCTCAGAAAACTGATCTGCATTCACTGACACAAAAGACACAGGCAATAACACTGTACTTTCAAAACCTATGAACACACCATAATCACTTTAGCAATTTCAATGAACAATATTATACCCTCTAGCATATATATGCACACTAGTGCTCAATAAAGTGTGATGTCATTTTAAAGACCTCAGTTAATACAGGTGATTAAAACTACTGTATCACAAAGCAGACTGTACTACTTAATTTGGTAAGAAGATGTTAGAAAGAACTTGATGGAGATATTCAGGTTCTAAAGTCCAGGATGAAAACTACAGAATGAGCTCCTTGTACAAAAATTACTTCCTCAGGTAATGTGACCAGCATACGAAATTCAGTGAAGCTTAAGATCAGCCATACATTATAGCCGGATTATGTTTTCCTAACCTTGCTAACATTATGATTAGATGCTGCCTCTGCAGTTAGAAAGAAGAGTAATCACATAGCTCTACTTTGGCACAGAGCTTAATTATGTATGAGCTTTAGTAAGGGTAAAGTATACTTTGTTCTCTACCGATGAGAATAACCTTTATTTTCCAGTCCTTTTTGGTCCTGAAATACCAAATAGTGGCCATTAGTTATGCACAGAAGAATGTAGTTCATCACCTTTCCCTCACAGTGTCTGAGCACTCCCCTAGGGCAGTTCAGATATATCTGTTGTAACAACACAGAGTGAGGACGCTTCAATTTCACTGTGATTAGCTCAATTGTCCCTAGCAGCCAAAATTGGCCAGATTTGTGCTTTAATTACACTCATTAAATAAGATTCACTTACTTTATTATGAGGATACATATATTGAGAATATCTTATTGCAGTAAAAGACAGCGTTTTTCTTATATAATTAAAAGCAGCTACAAATAGCTTTGGTTTAACTCTTCTTGTGTGTGTTTTCTTTCCCTCCTCCCCCCAAACTGGGAAAAAAATGCCCAGAAAACATACATAATTGTACCTGAAACAGTTAAATTGACATGAAAACTGAATATGAAACAGTTTCTTCCTGCATAAACTGCATAACAGCTGAGGTATCAACAGTGCTGATCTTTAGCTGAATCTCGTTTTTTTTGTCTAGGCTCCAACATAAAAATATGAACCCTGGCAACAAAACTGCATATGGAAGCCAAGTAGAGTCCCTGAGACTAGCACAGAAAACCCTAAGCCACAATGAGAGAAACTATTCCAGCTTTCCCTAAAGCAGGTTGTGAGGTTACAGCTCCCTACCCCATCACAAACTAATACCCTTGAGTTTGCCAGCATCAAGGCAAGACGTGCTCACTGTGTTGGCAAAATGATCCCAGTGAAATGTAAGACCTTTAACCATAAGGGTTCTTTTAACCCAGATCATTTTGTCAGGTCTGGATTTGAACAATCATGACACAACATCAGTGGCAGGAAAAGGAAGGAAGAGGTAAAAGCATAGATCTGGAAATAGACACCACTGAATCATACGTAGTGCATTTGATTGCTACTTAAAGACCTTACCTGCTCTCCCAGTCTGAAGTACACTCCATTTTCCCTCTAACAATTAATTGTTCTTTGCCAGAGAGAACAGTGTATGTTAAATAGTTCTGAAACTATAGAGTATTATAGGGTTTATTTGCTAAATTTCAATTTACTTAACTGTTGTGTTAATAATTAGTCAAATTTTGGGGGAAGGAAAAGTTTCTAGCCACGCTATTTTTTAACCTCATTTATCAAACACTTTAACTACTAAAACCTGTCAAGAACATACAAACGAATTTTTGCTTTAATTTTTTTTAAGGCAACACTCAGTGCTGTCAGAAGGACTCCCTATGCTTCAGAGCCATGAGACAGAAACTCAGCCAACAGCAAGAGCCCTCCCCAGCACCCTGCAGGCCCAGCACCACAAGGGCTTTCAGAAACTGGGCGACACTGTCTCTGTAGCATATAATCTACTTCCAACCCTTAATTCAAATCACAAAGCCAACAGAAGCTGCATCTCAACCCCCTTCTCCTGCAAGGCAAATCCAGCACGACAGTTTTCCTTACCACCTCTCTCAGCTGGCAGGCGGAAGCCCTGCTGCCCAGAGCACATCAGACCAACAGCCGCCCGGCTGACAGCCTTTGGCAAGATACCACCAACAAGGAGTTCCCAGCCAAACCTCCTGTTCCCTGTAGAAACAGGCTGTTTCTCTGCTAACCCTTAATTGTTGGGCTTTCTCTCCCTTAAATCCTGCTGGTACCGGTAGGGCAGGTGGGGCTAACCGAGCCAGGGTGGTTAGCTTCAGGCCTCCTGGCTCCCAGAGCAGCAGGTCGCCATAATTATTGTTGGTTAATAGTGTGTTTGGCAAGCTGCGAATGTTCTGGAAGTTGTTTCCTTCATGCAGTCTTTCCTCTCATTCCTCACCACCCACTGTTCTTCTTGGCAATTGCTAGTTAAGGTGGAAGTTTTTTAAGAAACTGCTTGTTAAAAGTTAGGAAATGGGGCGCTGCCCACGCCAGTGGCAATCCTTTTCCCTGGAGGATTAGCAAATGGAGTTGTTCTGTGTCCAGTTGCATTTCTCACATCATGCTTCCAGCCTTGCATAATTTTTGAGGAATAATTTAGGATGTTATGTAGCTCATCCTGAGCAGGGCAGGATGCCATATAAAAATAGGGAAGACCAGGGAATGAGTTTTAAATTAGATCAGTTGAACTAACCGAAAAGAAAAAGTCAACTATTTGGGGGCATCAGGTCTGAGAATAACGGTTCTGCATTAAGCTAAAAACCAGCTAGATCATCTGAGACAAAAACCAGGCAATAATTGTGAAATAGAGGAGAGATTAGAGGATAAGAGGGCTATTGGCAAGGGGAGAGGTGATTGAGTGATTATCTCCCATAGAAAAGAGGCCTCATTCATCATATTAAAAAGCATGGAGGGATTTATCTTGGAGATGAATTGCATTGAGCCATTAAACAGAAAATACATTTTTTAATACCTGCTAAAGCTACGAATCTGGCTTTTCTTGCTCATCTTTTGAAGTGTTTTGTGGTCTGCCTTAAAGATTAGGACTGAGAAGAGAGAGATGGCTGCGAGAAGGGAGATGGTGTGAGAAGCACGTCTGCAGGACATGGGGTGCTCCTGTTTTCTATCAGTTGCCTCTTCAGGTTCATTCCAGTGCATAGTGGTTGCTGCAGTTTCACCCACGTAGCTCCCCTAAGGGGATTTGGTGCACTGACTGAAACGTAGGATGTTCTCGGAAGGGTGCATGAATCTTATATCTTGATGGTTTCTCAGGTATGTGAGTGGCATCTACTACAACCAGAAAGATGATCTTGTGAGAGAAAAAAAAAAAATCTTTCATAAATCATCAGTTGATGCAGTGGGGCTGGGGGATCAATTTTCTGAATTTTCTCAGAATTTATACAAATAATTTTCAGACTGTTCATTAAAACTTAAACTATAGCAGCAGGGAAAGTTTTGTTTTAGCAAAAATGTCACATTATTTCCTTTAACAGAAGCTGCGTCTTGAATGGTTTTGTGATTATGTTGGCCTTTTGCAGGATCCTGTATATAAATTCTTAAAAAGAAATGGTTTATGGAAATACTTCTTGAGAGGAGAATTCTGCTCACTGGAATGTAAGCAGAGGGTGGAAACTTCTACCAAGTTACCTCTCTAAGTAGTTTGTTAAAAATTATTTAGAGTCACATGCTCAGTGTGTGGCCAGGGTTGGGGTCCTTGCGGCTACTTCCCTTGCAGACCTGGCCATTAACAACAGTAACAAATATCCAGCTCTGTATCGAATTCTTATTGCTCACAGCAAGCTGTATACTCATAAATTATGTCTTCCAACTAGTCTAAAATACCTGGCACGTCTGCAAATACATAGAATATAGACAGTATTTTGAAACTGATTCCTCAACTAAAGTCACCTTCCCAGTTCTAGTTATATTAATGCTGCATCCTAGAAATGTTTCTCTTCTTAACAGTGATTGGAAGCTGCAATGTAGGGCAGCTTTCATCATGCAGGTACTTCTTTGGATTTCAAAGGGACTTTTTGTGTGAGTAAAGTACTGTTCAGCACTAAGAAGGAAGAAATATGTACTTGGAGTTTGTGGTTTTTTTATTGTAACAGAGATGTGCTATTGCTTTTATTTCACTGTGTACACATGCTCTATCAGGAAAAAAAAACGTTAAAAGAATCATACAAGTGCCTTTAATGAGTTAGAGATTGCAGTGGCTGCTCTCAGGAAAAATCAGCATTTTTAATGAAAGTAAATTCAATTTTGATGTCTCTTCTTGGAGACTACTTTGTTGAAACTGTACTATTTTTATTTCCCCAGTCTTCCCCAGTTGCCTAATAACTGATTGTTCAGTGAAAGAACTGATTGTTTGTTCCAAGCAAACTATGATAGTTGGATAAAGTGCAGAAAAAGGTGACTTTAAGCAACCTTTCACCTGCTCAGCTTCTGTTAATGCCCTGAAGCCTGCATTAGCAATGCTGTAGATTATACTTAGCTAAAAAAGGGGCATTAGCCCTGTAAACTAGTAAAGGATGACCAACATACAGCAGCTGTCAGACCCTTAATCCTCCTTCCAGTTTATCTGCTGCAGCAAAAGTTGCAACCTGTGGTGTGCACAGGATGTTTTATGCAAGCCATAGTTTCTTAAAGGTAGATCTGTAAGTTCCATTTCTCTTTCATGTAATATTTTCCAAGGCAGTTTAGGAAGTAATCAACAGTCTGGGACATGGTTGCAGCTGTTTTGTGCTAGATTTGATTCAGGGCGAATGAGGAGGACTCTGTATTCAATTTGGCAGCCAAACTGAAAATGGGGAGAAAAAAAGCTCTGAACAACGAAAATGCAAAAGGACAATTGTTTGTTGTTTTACTTTGAGGAAAACCCAAAACTTCATTTAACATTCCCATAATGTGGCAGATGTGGGCTTAAATCTTTTTTTTTCAAAAGACGTTTGAAGCTAGGCCTCCCACAATGAAGAACGCTTTCATGTTTCAAATCAAAAGTAACTGAAAAAATATTTCAAAAGCATAAAAACATGTAATCCTAGTATTTCTATTTCTTTATCACTTTCAGTTTGACATCTGGGACTGGTGGAGTTTTTATTTGGTTTTTTGTTCGTTTGTTTATTTGTTTGTTTTTGGTTTTGTGGGGTTTTTTTGCAAATAAGCAATTCACCAATAAATTTGCTGAATTCTTGTATGGGCACAGGGTAGCTGATGTGAGAGCTAAGATCAGAGAGACAAGACTAACACATGGAGGGGCTGAAGCATAATGAAGTATATGTCTACTTTAGAAACAGTGAAAGGACTAGAGCTGGGTATGTACTTGGAAGAGCTCAGTTCATTCTTCCTAGCATTTTCTAAAATGTGCCTGGGGATGGTGTAGTTATGGCAAGATGACGTCCCTTCTATTCTCAAGAAGAGTGTCTGTAAGGACGAGGCAGTCTGCTGTAGCATGGTTTTCTTTTGAACAAAGATTTGGTAGACCAAATAGTACCCATTGCTTTGTATTCTATCTATTGATAAGTATAGGTGGGATTTCTTGTTTATCTTTTTTGTTGCTATTGAACACTTATCTAATGGTTTCAATGACTTTTCCCACAATAAACCTTTAATGCTTTTTCTGATGATATGATTGCTGATTGTATTATTTAACTAGCATTCCCTGTCATAGTTCCTTGCTTTCACATTAAATTAGTTTACAATTGTTTACTCTGGCCTGATTTTGACATCTGCAGGATTAATTACCTGAATGATCAAAATCTTTTTGAAGCTCAGGGTATTGTTTTCTTTGTTTGCTTTTTTTAGAAACTAAAGGAATTTATAACACTGTAAATGTCTCAATTTACATCACACTTTATTTAGGACTTTTTCAAGGTGAAGAAAAGGTATTGAACAGTGCTTAGCATTGACACTAGAGATAAGAAAAGTCACAACTTGTTTTAGTTTGGTTGCTTAGTTTCAGGCTTTATAAATTCCCACAGAAATTGAATAAAATTCTTCCAAAAGAATAAATTATGGCAAATATGGAGAGGAAGGATGAGTCAAGGAGAACATTGGTGCTCTAATACAAAATCTTGCCTGGGTAGTGTCCTGGAATGGCTGGGGAAAGGATGCAAGGATGGGGAAATTCCAGATATAAAACCTGAAACTGGTAGAGTAGAGGAACTGGGCTAAGAATTAGATACTGAGGGCTTTGATACTTTAGTGAAAGTATGTTCCATTCCAGAGCTTGGGCACTGGATCTAAGGTTGCTGAATTTAAATAGCCTTTTAATATTGAGGAAAAAATTGTGGGTCTGAAGTCTCTGCCTCTAGAAGATGAAAAAACTACTGCTGCCATCAGTCACTGTGAAATGACGTAAGAGAAGTCTGTATTGAGGTCTAAAGGTCCTCATGTCACTGGGAGCTATTTGAATTTCTGCATGACGGTGATACAAATATCTGCTTTTCCAAATTCTCCTTAAGCAGAAAAATGTACACGTATCTGCACACGTAAAGAAATTCAGAAGCTAAGTTATGCCAATATCTGGGCTGTCTGGATAGCTGAATCTACTTCTATCCTGCAGGCATAGGCTGATGTTGCTATATTTCGATTTTGTTGCTGCTTATATTTTCTTAAGTAGCCAACAGTTTGTCCAGGAATAAAAGCAGGCTAGGTATAGTAGAAAGCAAAGTGTGTGTCTGTGCACGCACACATTTCTCACTCGTAACAATACTGGAAGCTGTACAATGAATGATAAACTGGTTTCAGGACTAGAAAGCGTGGGAGGTTGAGCATGAGAAATACATTCTCTTTGCCACGGTGTTTTTATTTCTTGTTGGGCCAATCACTTAAAAGTAAATCCTGTTTTGCCAAACACCACGTAGCCTGAATTTGGGCTTTTCCTCGCTTCTGAAGCTTGTTTTGTGTACACCAGTCGCTCCTGCGCAACTCCTTTCCCCGAGCTTTGCCCACACACCAAAGGCGCGGTCGGTCTCCGTTCCTCGCGGGAGGTGCGGGCCGGGCGGGCGCTGCTGGCAGGGCCGCTGCCGCGCACGGAGAGGCCGCTGAGGGGGGGCCCGGAGGGAGCCCCG